>CAUYQV010196101.1:0-42390 GCA_963574575.1 Galagoides demidoff | reverse complement strand
TCCAGACCAACCTGGACAACATAGTAAGAACTCATCTCCTCAAGAATAGACAAGATACAAAGCAAATGACATGAAATCTATGTTGACCAGCTTGATGAAAGTATTTCAAATTGTATATGAAAACAGTACAATGTACCCCATAAAATATAAAAAAGAAAAAAAAAAAGAAAGAAAATATCAGAACTGGCCGGGGCTAGCATGGAAAATATTTTACTGTCTGTTTATAAAAGCCAGTCACCTTAATCTTTATAGTGAGCAAGAAAAGACTTTTTAACAGCTTTCCTCTCCCCTAATAGTTTGTTTTTTAATTATGCAGTTAATTTGAAAGCTTTATTTAAAGGTAAATTGAGCAGATCATTGTGCAAAGGTAAACTGATACACAGCAGATTAAAGATAACTAAAAGAAACAAGCGACCTATATATCCAGAACATTTCAAGAATGACTGTCTTGTTTTGCTTAGTGCTAGGCTAGAGAAAGAAGTGGCTGGAAGTTGGCAAAATAACAAATGAGAAACTGTAAAACTGCCTGTCTGAAATCTGTTCTTTTTTGTGGTTATTTGGGCCAGGCTGACTTCTCCTTGCCAGGGCTCCTCTCACGGAACACTGTGCATGCCACAAATACACACATCTCGTCACATGCCAGGGGCATCAGGTGCACTCCGGGGGTAAGCACTCCTCACTTTGTCAGAATCTTGCAGGATTACCACAACCAATTGATTGGGGACAACGGTTTCTATAATTAATTTTCACCTAGTCACTGAAAAAAAAAAACCAAAAAACTGATGTTTGAAAAGAGCCACTTTGAAAAGTTATAAACAAGCCTAAAAGAGACATTCTCATGTAGTTAGCTGATTTTATTTTGCAAAATGCATTCCCTGGAGGTTTTCTAACAACTATGCTAAGCTGTTTATTAGTAAAAAACTAGAAATTAGCTTTCATTGTGTAAAAATGGCCATTTTCCAATCATCTAAAGCCAAGATTGCTATAATGAATGAGGATATCTTTATAAAGAACTTGTTAAAACATTGTGAATAGTCGGCTCAGTGACTCACACCTGTAATCCTAGCTCTCTGAGAGGCCAAGGCAGGTGGATCACCTGAGCCCAGGAGTTCAAGACCATCCGAGCAACAGCAAGACCTTGTCTCTAAAAATAACCAGGCCTTGTGACAGGTGCCTGTAATCCCAGCTACTTGGGAGGCTGAGGTAAGAGGATTGTTTGAGCCCCAGGGTTTGAGGTTACTGTGAGCTATGATACCACGGTATTCTACTGAGGGTGACAAAGTGAGACTTTGTCTCAAACAAAAAAAACCCATATATATATATGATAATAAATGGAAAGAACATATAGTCACAGATTACTAGGCTCAACAGAACCAGTTGAACAGGCTGGGTCCAAATTTCTTCCAAAATATATGGTTTCCTCTTCTTTGTACAGAAAGTTGAAAAAGAAAATAAAAGTAAAGTAAAGCTTTAATTTCTGACAGGCAACCAAGATTTTACTATTTTTCCTTACTTCTTGAACATTCCATTCAATATTGGCAAAATATGTATTTCATAACAAAAGCCAAAATAAAAGTATCATGAGAACATGCCCATGTGAAGTTAAAATGCTCCCTTCCAAATCTTTATGTACCAGTTCATTCCCTCCTGTGATGCAAACTATTTCAGGCAAACCACACTCAGCTGCAATCTCTCTGCTCCTAGAAGGGCCACTCCTACAAGCTGTCCTTGTCAGGGAGGAGAAACAAAGCCAAGGTTGAGCTGAGGTCAGGTATTTGAAGATGCCAAAGCCTGGTACAAAGTAGAAAAGCAGATCCAGGGCTGGGTAGAGAAGAGAAAATGAGTCAATAGCCAGATGCACCAAGTTCAAACCAGGACACCCCAAACGCACCAAGTTCAAACTGGACACACCAGATACACCAAGTTCAGACCAGGACACACCAGATACACCAAGTTCAGACCAGGACACGCCAGATGCACCAAGTTCGGGCCAGGACATGCCAGATACACCAAGTTCAGACCTGGACACTCCAGATACACCAAGTTCAGGCCAGGACACGCCAGATACACTAAGTTCAGACCAGGACACACCAGATACACCAAGTTCAGACCGGGACACTCCAGATGCACCAAGTTCAGACCGGGACACACCAGATGCACCAAGTTCAGACCAAGACATGCCAGATACACCAAGTTCAGACCAAGACACGCCAGATGCACCAAGTTCGGGCCAGGACACGCCAGATACACCAAGTTCAGACCAGGACACGCCAGATACACCAAGTTCAGACCAAGACACGCCAGATACACCAAGTTCAGGCCAGGACATGCCAGATACACCAAGTTCAGACCAGGACACACCAAAACCCACAGTCTTTGTGACAAATGTAAGAACAAATCAGACAGGGATATATAAAAAGGTGAGTTAAAGGAGACTAAGAAGCATGTGAAATAGGTGCAGCTAAACCTAAGAGGAGGTTCTGTTTAGTGTCCAAGCAGGCTCCTACTGTCTCAAAGGAGCCATGTCCTGAAAATACTGTGGGAGAAACCAAAGGCAGGGTGGAGATGTGGCTATGCAGACACACATAATCCCCAAAGGAAGCTCCACCAGGAACACACAAGCCAAAGACTGGCATCATCATTAACAGAACAATAAATTACGTGTAACTATCACTATAGCACCCTGAAACACAAAATCAGACTGGTATAATATTTATACCATAATTCATTCATTCAAAATATTTGTTGAGTAGCCAGGCACAGTGGCTCATGGTGAGGCAGGTGGATTGCTTGAGCTTAGGAATTCGACGTCAGCCTGAGCAACAGCAAGGCCCCATCTCTACTAAAAATAGAAAATTTAGCCAGGCATTGTGGTGGGCACCTATAGTCCAAGTTATAGGGACTTAGCTCTGGGAGGTTGAGGCAGAAGGATTGCATGAGCCCAAGAGTTTAAGGTTGCTGTGAGCTATAATGCCACAGCACTCTACCCAGGGCCACTGAATGAGACTGTATCTGAAAAAAAAAAAAAAAGTGGCTCAGCACCTATAGCACAGTGGGTACGCTGTCAGCCATATACCCTGCCACATACACAGAGGTTGGCCCTGCTTGGGCCAGCTAAACAACAATGACAACTGCAACCAAAAAAATAGCCGGGTGTTGTGGTGTGCACCTATAGTCCCAGCTACTTGTGTGGGACTGTGAGGTTGCAATGAGCTGTGACACCACAGTACTCTACCTACATATCCTTTGACGCAACTAATTCTCCTCTAGATTCTACCCCAAAGAAATGTTTGCTGGCTAGGCACAGAGGCTCACACCTATAATCCTAGCATTCTGGGAGGCCAAAGTGAGTGAATCACCTGAGCTCACTGGTTTGAGACTAACCTGAGCCAGAGCCAGACCCAGTCTCTAAAAATAGTTGGGTGTTCTGGTGGGTACTATAGTCCCAGCTACTTGGGAGGCTGAGGTGAGAGAATCGCTTGAGAGTTCAAGGTTGCTGTGAGCTGTGATGCTACTGCACTCTACCCTGGGCGACAAAGTAAGACTCTGTCTCAAAAAAAAAAGTGGGAGGCACTGTGGCTCGGTGAGTAGGGCACCAGCCCCATATACCAACGATGGCAGGTTCGAACCTGGCCCCGGCCAAATTGCAACACAAAATAGCTGGGCATTATGGCGGGTGCCTGTAGTCCCAACTACTCAGGAGGCTGAGGCAAGAGCTGGAGGTTGCTGTGAACTGTGACATGACAGCACTCAGCACTCTACCGAGGGGGAGAAAGTGAAAACTCTGTCTCCTAAAAAAAAAAAAAGAAAGAAAAGAAGAGAAAAAACAAACAAAAGAACGCTATAGGCTTTGAAAATTATTATTTACCTCATTGATCACCCATGACTGTATTTAGTGCAGGAAGATCACTGAGGACTCATTCGCCACAACTGTGAGGGAGAAAATTCCATTAGCGTTATGGATTGAGGACTCTCTCCTAGACTCTTCCAGTACCATGAGAATCCTGTAATAGAATACAACTGCTTTTCATCTTGATCACCAAGAAAACTTAGCTCTAATCGTCCCATTTCAAGGTAGGTACTTGATAGAGTCAAACCCCACCCAAATAGGGTGGACCAGCCTTAAAGAATCAATCCCCTACCCTCTCCTACTGGATGTCCCACCTAAAAAAGGTGAGTGGGTCAACCAGAGGTCCCACCTGGGAAAGGTAAATGGGCTAACCCCCACCCTTATAACAGGTGTCCGATCCAGGAAAAGAAATGTCCTGACCCTCACCTTTCAAAATTTAAAACCACCATTGCTGGGGAGGCACCTAGGCTCAGTGAGTAGGGTGCCGGCCCCATATACCAAGAGTGGTGGTTTCAAACCCAGCCCCAACCAAACTGCAACCACAAAAAAAAATTTTGGCTCGGCGCCTGTGGCTCAATCGGCTAAGGCGCCAGCCACGTACACCTACGGTGGCGGGTTCGAATCCCCAACCTGGGCCCACCAAACAACAATGATGACTGAAACCAAAAAAAAAATGGCCGGGCGTTGTGGCGGGCGCCTGTGGTCCCAGCTACCTGGGAGGCAGAGGCAGGAGACTCGCTTGAGCCCAGGAGTTGGAGGTTGCTATGAGCTGTGATGCCATGGCACTCTACTCAGGGGGATAGCTTGAGGCTCTGTCTCAAAAAAAAAACAAAAAATTTTTAGCCAGGCATTGTGGCAGGTGCCTGTGATATCCCAGCTACTCAGCAGGCTGAGGCAAGAGAATCACCTAAGCCCAAGAGCTGGAGGTTGCTGTGACCTGTGCTGCCATGGCACTCAACCAAGGGCAACAAAATAAGACTCTGTCTCTAAAAAAAAAAAAAATTAAAAACCACCATTGCCCACATGTGGATTGCTTCCTGGTTGGAAATCTCACCGCACCTGCACCCAGGTGGAATAAAAGCCACTTTGGTTGTGTAAATCAGGCCTCTGTCTTCTTGGTCTTATGCCTCGGAATAGTCTTTTATCTTTGGCTCTGTCCCCTTTCAGTACTCAGTCTCAGAGCAACCTGGAAGTCAGCGAAATTGAAGTACAGATCCACGTCAAAACACGGCTGCTGGGTCAGACTGAGAACATCGGTCTACATCTCCTCTAGTTCCCTCAGAAAAAAGCCACGAATTATCCAAAAGTCAGATTTGCAAATTTCTCCGTGATCGATTACATATCCTATGCACCTGACATAATCTCACCTGAAATTAATCATAAAACATACAGATTCCCAAGCTTTATCCTCCCCAGAAGACTTGGACATGAATATTCATCATAGCTAAAGAAATGGAAAAAATCTAAATGTCCACCAATAGATGAACAAATACACTCTGATATAGTCACAGAATACTGCAATGAATAGGAGCAGTGAAATAGGCCATAAGAGGGGAGAACCCCCGACACACCCAGCAACATGGATGAGTCTCTCAAACATTACGGCTCCATTTGGCCTCCCCACCACAGCAGTTCTTATCTAACCATAGGGTCCTGTATCTGTGTGGGTCCCCACTCACCAAAGCTGATTTAACTCCTGTCACTGATGTGGCATTGTCCTTCAAGGAGACCAACCACTTTGTAGCATGTTGACTACATCCGACTCTTTCTAGCCTGGGAAACACAGTTCATCTTTCCTAGGAGGACACAAATTCCATGATTCAATGATTTAAGGTGTTTTATACAATGAAGCAAAATCTCCCCTAACGAAGTGGAACAAAAGGACCTACTTTTACATCAAAGGTGCTGTAGCAATGGGTATATGACCGTTCAGACCCACTGGTCTGCTCACAGACCACACCACAGAGAAACCACAGGCTGGACAAACAAGGGGAATGACCTCCTGAGGTGTGGCTGAGACACCAGCTTGGCCGTGATACCCTGCCAGGGTGGGGCGTCATCCTCTGTGATCCAGCATGTATAATGGTTGTTGGTGTGAGGATATGCCACTAGGTTCTCAGTGGGGAGGGAACCAAGGGGCAAAATGAAGAGCAGCTTCACTGACGCCACCTCCCATCGTCCACTTGAGGAATTCCACTTCCTGACCTACAAATGGAAGAGTTGTGAAGCCAGAAGTTATTTCCAGAGGTGGTAACACAGCCACCAAGGGGCACAGTAAGAATCCCATAGAACCTTAAGCCACGGCTACTGCTCAGTCACTTTAGAATTCTTGTGCCAAGGGACCAGCACACAAAGAAAGGGGTTACTAGGCTGGCAGGAAAATTGCCTTTAGTCGTTTAGAACGTAAGCAGGTGGGTCTACTATTTCACATATGTGCCACATGCCTGACACTCAGGCGACCCACTGGGACATTTCTCAGCTCTCCTATGCCGAGTTTAAAGGTAAATGGATAAGTATGGTAGACACAGACCTGAGAAGAGCAGGGTAACCAGAGGCTCACAGCCTTCGGGAGTGACAGTCAGATCACCTAACCTGGCAGGCCACATAGATTGGCAGGAACGTCAGCCAAGGGAAAGAGAAATGAGGGGGAAGGAGCAGGGAGAGGACCAGCTATAGCCTTGAGGTCAACGATAGCAGCAGGTGCTGTAGTTCATCCCCTTAACTCCTCCCTTTTAAGTTCTTAGGAAACAAGACCCAGCGCAATCCCAGGGCTGTTCCCAGGTAAGACAAACTTACTACCTTAAAAGAAGTAAATGTCATGGAGCAGCCTAAGGGGTGGACTGTAGTGGACACTATGGTCAGTGGCTTCCATCTTCAGGACCAGGGCTCTGTCCTCCAGCCACTGTGCACCCCACTGGGCATTGCTCTTCTCAGGGGGCGGCCCCTGCCAAAAGTGTGACTGACTTGTAGCTGAAAGTCTTTTAAATACTGACAGCTTCCCTTTTTTAGTGAATTAAAGTAGCCATTTTTCAAATAGATTTCCGGGTATATATTCTCAGGGTTTATCAGAGAGTGAGCTAATTCTAGTGGGGTGTAGTGGGGGAGTGGCTACCTCTGTACCCACACCTGCATTGAAAGCCCCCATGAGCAGCTGCTCCCAGCATTTTAGGAGCCTCTTGATCCACCCCTGCACTGTGCACCTTCCGCCCCAGCCCGCCAGCCTCACCAGGCTGGGTGTTCAAAACAAGATATTCTGCCCTCTTCCCCCTTCCTGACCTCATACTCAAATTCTGGCTCTGAGGGTTTTGAGCTTGACTCATCTATTTGATATCTTCCTTTTTACCTTAAATCTTATGATTTCTGCAGTTTTTACGGTTAGAATCTGTTTGCTTGCTCTGTCTTCCAAAGACTTTCTTCTTAGGGGTTAACCATCAAGCAGGTCCTAAGTACACCTGGAGTTTAGAGTCCTCGCTCCCTTGCTGGAAGAGGGTTTTAGATGACAATGATAAGGGTTCATCATTGCTTTCAGCTGTGGCTGGGCCGCTTTTCAAAGCACGTGTGGTCCCATTCCCAGATGCCTGCCCCTGGGTCTTAAAGGCACTGCACTCAAATTGGTGTCTGATGAAGACAGTCTGAGAAATGGCTAAAAACCTTTTCTCACCAGATGTGGTGGCTCACGCCTATAATCCTTGCATTCTGGGAAGTTCAAGACCAGCCTAAGCAAGAGCAAAACCTCATCTCTACTAAAAATAGAAGAATTATCTGGGTTTTGTGGGGGGTGCTTGTAGTACCAATTCCTTGGGACACTGAGGCAGGAGGGTTCACTTGGACCCAGGACTTTGAGGCCGCTGTGAGCTAGACTGAGGCCACAGCACTCCAGCTAGCCCAGGAGAAAAAGTGAGAGTCTATCTCCCCCCCCAAAAAAGGCTTTTCTTATAAATGACTCTTGAGATTCAATCAAGTGGCATAACGTAGGAAACTGAAGAGCCGCAACCTCAAAGAGATAATTATTTAAAAGCTAGAGCCCATTCCATCTTTAGTGTATGATATGATTCTCTTATCTTTGAGTTAAGTAACTTCATTAGATGGAATCCAATAAGCTTAATTGATACATTAAACAGTAAAACTAATCACTAATATGGTTGCTTAGAGCTTGAATTAAAAGCCTAACTCTGCTCCTTTTGAACTATAATTAAGTTGGGTTTGTTGTGAAATAGGAGTATGTTTTGAGTACATCAAACACGTTGAAGATCTGAGGACGCATAATGCAGTAGGGGTGAGGTGTGCCAGGGGGCGCTATGGCTCAAGGCTTATGTTTCACGACTGGTTCTGGTTCTGGAGAAAGGTTTGGTGGTGTTGTTGTTGTTGTTGTTGTTTATGAAGTTTTTTTTTTTTAATTGTTGCAGTTTTTGGCTGGGGCCAGGTTTGAACCCGCCACCTCTGATATAGGGGGCTGGTCCCCTACTCCTTGAGCCACAGGCGCTGCCCCCAGACAAGCAGTTAACCTAGTATTTTGGATGGGGTTAGGATGAGGTTAACCTAGAATTGTTTTTTTTCACATACAATACTGTCTTTTAAAGGTTTTATATTTTCTTGGTACATTGCCCAATTTTCTCTCTTCATCTGTTCACCATCTCCTATCTTTTCCCCCTCCCTTTCAATCTGCAGTTCCTCTTCAGCAGTGAGTTTTGCAAGGGTGGGGAAGAGGAGGATAGAGACACAACTCAGCCCACAACAATTCCTCATTCAGATTTTTTAATATGGCTCCAAATCAACCTTTCCAACCCTGCCAACCTTATCTGCCTGAAATATGCCTTCCCTTCCCATTGCCATCCCTTATCTCTGCCCATCAGAACCCCTTCTCATCCTTCTAAACCCTTCACAAATGCCCTCTCCTCTAAGCCATCCTGTTGTTTTGCTTTGTTTTGTTTTGTTTTGTTTTGTTTGAGACAGGGCCCAGCTAGTGCAGTAGTGTAATCACAGCTCACTGCAACCTCCATCTACTGGGCTCAAGTGATTCTCCCACCTCAGCCTCCCAAGCAGCCAGGACTATAGGCACCCACCACCATCCCCAGATAATTTTTCTATTCTTATTTTTTATTATTATTATTTTATTTTAGAGACAGAGTCTTACTTTGTTGCCCTTGGTAGAGTGCCATGGCGTCACAGCTCACAGCAACCTCCATCTCTTGGGCTTAGGCAATTCTCTTGCCTCAGCCTCCCGAGTAGCTTGGACTACAGGCACCCACCACAACACCTGGCTACTTTTTTGTTGCAGTTTGGCCAGGGCCAGGTTCAAACCTGCCACCCTCAGTATATGGGGCCAGCGGCCTACTCACTGAGCCACAGGTGCCACCCAATTTTTCTATTTTTAATAGAAATAGAGCCTCACTCTTGCTCAGGTCGGTCTTGAACTCCTGACCTCAAGCAATCCTCCCACCTCAGCCTCCTAGAGTGCTAGGATTATAGGGGTAAGTTGTTGCACCTGTCCTATCCTGTTTTCTTGCTGGAACATTCTCTCTCATTCTGCTTAGGCAGGAATCAGTTGCTTTGACCACCCCACATCAAACATTACTTTCCCTCCCCCTTGCCTTAGGAGTACAGTTTCTAGTGTATTCCATACAGGCCTGGTAGAGCTTCTAGGCAGAGAACTATTGGCCCCGAGCGCCAGGAAGCTGGTCATATCCTACCTTCTGGGATTTCGCTTCTGAGTGGAAATACACCAAGAAGAAAGGGGTTGGAATTGAGTCATTTGATCGTCATGTGTTTGATGGTTCTTGAGTTCTTGCTCCAATCATCACTGTTGCCTGGGTCCTGTCAATCTCAAATACTACCATTATTATTCAGTTCTTTTTTTCTCTGCAGTGAGCTACCCAGAATGCTTTCAACAAACCCATTATTGTTTCTAATTTAAGTTAACCTGTGTTCATTTCTTTCACATGCAACTGAAGATCCCTATTAATATACTTTGAAGCCCAGAGCACAATGTTTGTTCATCTCATAACATACCCTACTTCTGCCTCATATGGAATAGCTCCCATGGATTCTCCCCACATTTCTTTCTCCCCCTCCCCAGCCCTTGTTGACCAACAAGGAGAAAGTCCACTTGTGGACTCCTTGCTGGATTCATCGCCTTAGGGGGATGCAGTCAATGGAGCGGAAACCGGAGAGAAAAAGAAGTTTCCTAGTAACGGAAATGGCTCACAACGCTGACAAAAGATTTGAGAGCAAACAATGTAATAGCGGGATTCTCTGTGTCCCCTGTGCCATCTTCCCAGGTTGGAAGACTGTCAGAATTAGACGTAAGAAGGGAAGAGGGAAGCGAATGCAGAAAGCCAAAATGTCAATTGGTCCTGGAGAAAAGAGACATTTTCTCCTGTGTCCCAGGTAGAACTTTAGATAGCAAGAGTCCATAAAGAAAATCGGTGGGTGGTGTGTTTAAGCACACAGGGAGGAGGCAACTCAGAAAAGCCTACAAGAAGCAGAGAGAATCAAAAAATAGATCCTGAAGGGACTTTGTAGAGGAAATGAACGTGTGCCTGTGGCTGCCCACACGTGCTGATAATGTGGGACCACAGGGGCAGTGACGTCTCAACAGGTGGCGCTGACAGATGACATGAAGACATGGAGGACCCCAAAGGCACTCCTGATGCCTTCCAATTACATAAACCTCCAGAGTGAGTCATGGACCCCACACTGGTGAGGATCCCAACTGAGTTTATTCCAACATAGTAAAAAGTAGAACTCAGAACAAATATTAAGTTGTTGAAAAATATGTGGTTTGGGAGGCTAAGGGAAGAGAATTGCCTAGGCCCGGAAGTTGGAGGTTGCTGTGAACTGTGACACCACAGCACTCTACCAAGGGCGATAAAGTGAGACTGTCTCTAAAGAAAAAGAAAAATATGTGGAGAGGCTCAGCACCTGTAGCACAGTGGTCATGGCACTGGCCACATACACCCAGGCTTGGCAAGTTCAAACCTGGCCCGGGGCAGCTAGACAACAATGACAGGGCAGCACCTGTGGCTCAAAGGAATAGGGCACTGCCCCATATACCAGAGATGGTGGGTTCAAACCCAGCCCCAGCCAAAAAAAAAAAAAAAAATGCAAAAAAGGAAATAAATAAATAAATAACAATGACAACTGCAACAACAACAACAACAACAAAAATAGCCCAGCATTGTGGTGGGTGCCGATAGTCCCAGCTACTTGGGAGGTTGAGGCAAGAGAATCGCTTAAGCCCAAGAGCTGGAGATGGCTGTGAGTTGCGATGCCACAGCACTCTACCTAGGGTGACATAGTGAGACTCTGTCTCAAAAAAAAAAAAATGTTGTGGAGAGAAATTGTCCTTTCTTACCTGAGTTGACTACTAAGATTTACATCCCAATGTCCTTATTTCCATGGTGGTCTTACCCTTCTTGTTGGACTATAGCACAACAAGAACTGTCACTCTCTTATCTGGGTACCCCTTGAGCTGCTATCACTGTAACCTGCACAAAAAAGACCCTCAAGAACTATGTCTTTAAGAAAATTGAGTTGAACTGAATCAAGTACAAACTGGGAAGCTCACAGCAGGGGTGGATTGCCAATGTCAATGAGATGTTTACTTCTGGTTTGTGGGAAGGGTCTTGAACATTTTGCATATTGTCATGAGAAAATGAAACAGTTACAACCGTGGTCTAGAAACATCAGTGGAATTTTTTCTTTAGCGTAGCACATGGCCATGTCTCTCACTCAGAGAGGGTGCCTGCACTTTTGCAAAATAGAACCACAGAATTTGAGGACTGGGAGGAATGTTAACTGGAAGGCATTACGTAGTCGATGCCTTTACTTACACGTGGAAAAAATTGAAGCCCAGAGATATGTGGTGATTAACCCAAATTAGCAGTCAATGAGAGAGCCAGAGCGAGGACCTTCCCCTTCTCTCTCCATTTCCCACCCAACTGAGAGCCCCTGACTCACCTTCACCCACTCTTTTGCAAACCTGCAACTCTTTTTTGCTCCCTGGTTTCCTTCATCTACCCTCCCAACCACCCAGTAAAACCTCAACTTGGATCAAGCCAGGTTTCTGGTCTCTTTGTACACCTGGCAGCTGAGCTGTGCTTGAGATTATCACACAACCTCACAGAATGGTTCCACCATAACCTCATGCCTGCCAGACTTAGCTGGACCCTCCATGCTGCCAGCAAACCTGTGAGTCCTCCCCTGGTCCCTCTTCCCTGCAATCTGAGCTCAGTCCTTCCCCTGCACTCTGAATTCCATCTCGGCTCCACGAACCCATGTTTTACATCAACCCCTCTCTCTGTACCATCTCTTACTCCTTCTGAAGTGCTTGCTTCCCTGGAGAAGATGCACACGGATGGTTCCGCAGCCCGTGTGTGCCTGTTCTCTTCCTGCCACCCCTTGCTTTTTCTCCTCTCTCAGTTATCTGCACATATTATCCCCACTTCCCACCCCAGTCCAGCTATTTAATCCACTACCATTGTGCTTACCAGGGGGTGTCATTGTCATCTAATGAGGGTGTCTCAGTCCTCACCTCGCTAGGTAGAGCTAGGTGGTGGTGTTTGACCTGCCAGCAGTCCTCTCTTGGAAACAGGCTCTTACTTGACTTCTGCAACCCCACATTCCTCTGCCGCTAACAGACTTGTCTAGCCACACCCTAAATGTTGGTGTCCCTTGGGGGTACTCGGCTATTGTCTCTGGTATTCCTAGACTATTTCAGCCACTTCTCAGTTCCGATTACATCCATGTTGAGGTCCCCAGATCTGTATGTGCCAGCCCTGACCTGGCCCCTGAGTACTAAATCTATAATTCTAAGGGACATCGCACGTGGCATTTCCAATTCAACAGTGCCTGAAACTAGATTCCTTATTCCCATTCTTCCCACCTAAAAAAGAAAAAAACAAAGAACTTCCCCTTTTCTCTCAAAGGCAAAACCACCCACTCAGTCTCCATCCTGAACTCCTCCTATACCCACAACTCATAAACGTATCCAATCACTGAATGCTCTTAAGCCTACTCTCCAGGTATTCCCCAACTCTACCTGCCCCTTGAGAGAAAACTCCAGGGAAATAGTTAAACTTGCACCCAGACAATGTAGATTCAGATCCCAAATCTACAATTTGAGGCAAATGACTTAGCCTCTCTGTAGTTTCTTCATATATATAAAATGTAGGTAGTGCTTTTGTAATCTCTCTGGGAGGCCAAGGCGGGAGGAGTTTGAGACCAGCCCGAGCAAAGTAAGACCTATCTCTAAAAAGAGCTGAGCACTGTGGTGGGCACCTATAGTCCCAGCTACCCAGCAGGCTGAGGCAAGAGGATTGCTAAAGCCCAAGAGTTTGAGGTTGCTGTGAGCTATGATGACACCATAGCACTCTACCCAGAGCAACAAAGGAGACGTTGTCTGAAAATAAATAAATAAATAAAGTAAAATAAAATGTAGGCAGTAGTAATAAAACCTTCCTCAGGTAAATGTTATGAAGATTAACTGAGCTCATTCATAAAAAGCACTTAGCAGAGTATCTGGCACGAAGGTGTCACCTCTCAAAGTCCTCACTGCTACCTGACTGTACCTGTCAACTGCTAGTCTCGGCCCCCCACTGTCTCCCTGGCTGACCAGTGCGGCCTCTTTGCAGTCTTTCTATCATTTGGTTCCCTCTCCATTCTGGTCTTCACTCTACCATCAAAAGGATCCTGTTAGATGAAGTGTGTTCATGTCACCTCCCTACTGAAAACTTAACAGTGGCTTCTAATTGCTCTGAAAATACATTTCAAATTTCTGACTGTGGCTTACAAGATTCAGCATGATCAGGCCTCTGTGTAACTTTCCAGACTGATCTTCCACACTCTCTCTTAAACTCTTCCAGCCACACTGATCTTTTCCATTTGGGTTCCTTGCACACACCACGCTTTCTCTCAGCCAGACCTTCTCATCTCTGGGCTTTCACAATGCTGGCTGCTCTGCCAAAACACCTCGTCCTTACCTCACCTCAATCCCGCACCCACTTAAGCTGTGCCAAGACCTCATTATTTTTCAGGTCTCAGCTAAATAACACTTGCTTTAAGAAGACAGACTTTAGGCTTGGCGCCTGTGGCTCAAGTGGCTAAGGCACCAGCCACATACACCTACGGTGGCGGGTTCGAATCCAGCCCAGGTCTGCCAAGCAACAACGATGGCTACAACCAAAAAATAGCCAGGCGTTGTGGCGGGCACCTGTGGTCCCAGCTACTTGGGAGGCGGAGGCAGGAGATGTGCTTGAGCCCAGGCGTTGGCAGTTGCTGTGAGCTGCGATGCCATGGCACTCTACCCAGGGGGACGGCTTGAGGCTCTGTCTCAAAAAAAAAAAAGAAGACAGACTTTAGGCCTGGTGCCCATAGCACATTGGTTATGGCTCTGGTCACATATACCAAGGCTGGAGGGTTCAAACTCGGCCCTGGCCAGCTAAACAATGACAAATGCAACAACAACAAAAAGTAGCCAGGTGTTGTGGTGGGCGTGTGTAGTCCCAGCTACTTGGGAGGCTGAGGTGAGAGAATCCCTTAAGCCCTAGAGTGTGAGGTTGCTGTGAGCTGTGACACCACGGTACTCTACCAAGGGCAACATACTAAGACTCTGTCTCAAAAAAAAATGACAGACTTTATCCCCCAAGTTGGATGACATCTTCACCCTGTCCACAAAATTTACCACTGGGTTTTGTCACTGTAGAACTGTCCATTTCTTGCACATATGCTGAGTTCTGCTATGTTTTATAATTTTTTTTTATTTTTTTGTATTGCCTACCTCTGGTCATACTAGAATATGATTAGAGTCTTGAGGAGCAGGGACTTCGTTGGGTCCTCACTGTATTCCTAGAACCTCCTCAGTACAGGAGATGCTCAGTAAATATTTGAACTAAATGATGCCTCGGCCATTACTTCTCTAGCACAGATGCAGGTTTTTTAGATACCAGAAAATATAACAATTCATTTTGGAAATTGAACACCCAACGAATTTTCTTAAAATAGTATAATCCCTTCTTGTTCAGAGAGTTCTCACCTTGAGAAACCTTGTACAATCTTCTCAGACGGCCTGTGCGCTGGATTACCTCTACCGTAATGTATCTTCGTGGAATAGGCTCCAGAGACCCTTCACCTTGAAGAAACCTTAGTTCTTCTTTCTATGGAAATATTTTTATATCAGGGAAGCCTGTGGACTACTTTAACATGAAATAATGACCTTAATCACATTTGACAACCCTTTCTACTTAAAATTATTTATGAGATTCAAGTGAGTAGTTAGGAAATTAATGACAGATCTCACTTTAAATGGTCTTTCCTTCCTAACGTTTTTGCTATAATGACTTACAGTATGAGGTAGCCATTGTGGGTTTTAGATAGTAAGAAAAAGAGAATTTTTTTTCATTTTAAAATGTTCTTTGAAGGTTTCTTTCCTTAAGCTAACGCAGATGAGATTCAAAAGGGGCATGTGTCACTAAGTATTATGGTCAAGCCTTTATTCTTTCCCCATGAATGTTTGAGCATCTTTTGGTCACCCAGTCCTGCTCTCTCTTTTCCTCTTTCCCTCTATTCTCTTTCCTGCCACACTTCTTAATGGGAAAGAAAAGGAAAGAATTGCAAAGAAAAGGGCATACAATGTACACAGATATACATGCCTGGAGTGAGAGGGATCTTGCAAAATACCTGGGAATACCAATGTCCACATGCCTGGAGTGAGAGGGATCTTGCAAAATATACACCCGTGCAGGAAGGATTTGCATCTATGCATATATAATTTATATATATCTATGTTGGTATGTGTATGTGTATATACACAAATGTTCAGTAAGTTCCAACATGCTTATCAATTGATTTCCAGGCTCATCTTCATAAATGAGTAAAATTTTCAGAGATGCCTAAGTGCACATATACATGTATATGTATGCATATTATGTATACATAACATATATGAAATAATATACATGTGTAGTATAGACGTGCATCCTATATAATTAATATATATGTGCTATGTATGTGTGTGCATATACCTATATACATAAACATATATACAATTATTGTTTATATTATTTATATATGCATGTGTGTGTTAAACACGTTTTGCATATAGATAATATATGTGCATACCGATATTTTCATGTACATGTAGAAAAATTTTATCCATTTATGAAGAGGACCATGAAAATTAATAAACATGTTGGGATGTGCTAAGTATTTATATTCTTTACAAAGATACACCACCAAACATATTTTTAGTTCAAAATTTTTTTTATTTCCTTGTTTATTTTTTATTTTTTTAATTTTTATTTCCTTGCTTTTTGTTGTTGTTAAGACAGAGTCCCACCCTATGCCCTGAGCAGAGTGCAGTGGCATCGTAGCTCACTGCAACCTCAGACTCAGGCTGTGGGCATCCCTTGGCCTCAGCCTCCAGAAGCCCCTGGGATTACAGGCACTCTCCATCAGGCCCAGCTGGGTTTTTTTCTTTCTTTTTTTTTTTTTTTTGTCCAAGGCCAGGTTTGAACCCACCACCTCTGGTATATGGAGCTGGCACCCTACCCCTTTGAGCCACAGGTGCCGCCCAAGCTGGGTTTTTTCCTTTTCATGAGTTGGGGTCTCACTCTCACTCAGGCAAGACTGGAACTCCTGAGCTCAAGCAGCTCTCCCTCCTCAGGCTCCCACAGTGCTGGGATTACAGGCATGAGCCACCATGCTTGGCGTTACTTTGAATTTTTAATGCTTAGAAACTCCAACCATTTGGGAAATGTTGGTAACCTGTTTGTTGTATCTAAATTTGACACATTTCCTTTCTTCTAGAAACTGTCATATTAAGCCAAAGTAAATTAAAAGCATTCTAGATTTGAGGATAATTCCTTGACACCACCTGAAAACCGCAGAGACACTCCAGAATGTTACAAAAGGCCCCAGAAATCCTGTGAGGGCCATTCTTGTGCTTCTTACACTGTACATCCTCCACATATCCCAGACAGGTGCCCGTGCAACCCCCACACTGCATTCTTGACCCTGAGGATAGACTGGGGATGGACAACCTTTTCAGGCACCAAAGCCCTCCTTACCTACTGCTATAGCAAAAAGAAAGGGAGAAGCGGGGCAGCCTATCCTCCCACTTCCCAGCAGCAGCCCTCTCTGTTCTGTTTCCTGCTCAGGGCTACTCCCCCCCTGAGCCCAGCTCATCAGAGACTGCAGAGCTTTGAGTGTTTTTGAGAACCAGAAAACCTTATTATTCCTTAGGTGTACTAATGAATCCAGGGCACGTCTCTTTCCTTCTCTGAACCTCAGTTTCTGTCAACTAAAGAATTTGCACTAAATTATCTCTAAGCTTCTCTTAGTTGTAGCATTTTATTTTAACTTGAGTCGCCTTTCATCAATGTGGAAATCTAACCCATGTAATAAAAATGTTTGAACCGTTTAATCAAAGTTTAGTATCCTTTCAAATGAATACAAAATTGGAGGTTTGGGAGATACAGAAGTCGATTTAACAGCAGTCAGTACTATGAAAGGGAAGATCTTGCAGGTTTATATCCTACTAACTAGATCTTAAGTAGATCTTAAGAAAAAGGAACTAAAGGGAAGTTTGCCAGATAGCCAACCTCACTTTTGAGCATTCTGGAAGCAACAGAAATTACTGTAACAATCCCCCTTTCCTGGCACAGAGTTTGATTAATATAAAAAAAGATATGGGAGGCTCAGCGCCCATAGCATTGTGGTTACAGCACCAGCCACATACACCAAGGCTGGTGAGTTCGAACCCAGCTCTGGCCTGCTAAACAACAATGACAACTACAACCAAAAAATAGCCGAGCATTGTGGCAGGCGCCTGTAGTCCCAGCTACTTGGGAGGCTGAGGCAAGAGAATCACTTAAGCCCAACAGTTGGAGGTTGCTGTGAGCTGTGATGCCATGTGCCACAGCACTCTACCAAGGGCAACATAGTGAGACTCTGTCTCAAAAAGAAAAATATGGGAGAGACTGGAAGACTCTCAATTCTGTATTTGTGTATCTATATATGACTTGTTAAATCATGCATTATCTTTGCATTCAGGAAAAAAGATAAAATCAATGAAAAGAAAAATTTCAACAGACCAGGCACAGTGGCTCAGCCTGTAATCCTGGCACGCTGGGAGGCTGAGGCAATTGAATTGCCTGAGCTCATAGGTTCGAGACCAGCCTGAGCAACAGTGAGACTCTGTCTCTAAAAAAAATAGCCAGGCATTGTGATGGGCGCCTGTAGTCCCAGCTACTCAGGAGGCTGAGGCAAGAGAATTGCATAAAGAGTTCGAGGTTGCTGTGAGCTGTGATGGCACAGCACTCTACCAGGGGTAACAGAGTGAGACTCTTTCTCAAAAAAAATTTTTTTTTCAACAATGAATTTTTATTGAGCTTCTTTAGGGATTATTTTGCTCCAGGGGAGCTCTCTAATATAATCCTACATCTCTTGTGCCCTGTCCACAAAAAAGAAAGAAAAGATCTTAAAGAGAGATATAATTAAATGTAAGATCACAGCCCTATCCCACTCTGCCAAGGAATGGGAAAAGCTACAATCATCCCCCAGGGAATTTTCTCAGCCTCTCCTCTATACTCTCTTCAGTGTGCTTATTTCACGGAACCCTGTATCTCCCAGTGTTACTCAGAAAAAACCATTCTCTTACCAAGGTCAGAGACAGACGGGAGATTGTGCTTAAGCAAAACAAGGGTCAGAATGATAAACAAAAGCCAAACTGAAATCCACTGACTCAGCTTTCAAAGACTTACATTTACTTGGACTACATTTTGCTGATTCTTACTAGTTAGTGGTGATTTCGCTTGCCACTATGTTAAAATGTGGGGAGAGGACTTACCAAAGTTAATATTACTAATATTTCTACCACCTGTTTAGCAAGATCTTACTAGTTAACCCTAGTATCTATCCATCTTCTATCTGAGGGGTCAGCCTGTAGGACAAAACCAGCTCACCACCTTTTTCCTTTTTTTTTTTGAGACAGAGTCTTGCTCTGTTGCCCAGGCTAGAGCACCATGGCATCAGCTTAGCTCACAGCAACCTCAAATTCTTGGGCTCAACCGATCCTCCTGCCTCAGCTTCCCAAGTAGCTGGGATATAGGCACCCACCACAACGCCCAGCTAATTTTTCTATTTTTAGTAGACATGGGATCTCACTCTTGCTTAGCCTGGTTTCAAACTCCTGAGCTCAAGCAATCCACCCGCCTCAGGCTCCCAGAGTGCTAGGATTACAGGCATGAGGCACCACACCCAGCTGCCACCTATTTTTGTAAATAAGATTTTATTGGAACACAGCCACAAACATCCGCCTGTGATTGTTTGCGGCTGTTAGCGTACAGCAACAGCAGACTTAAGTAGTTGAGACAGAGGCCATGCAGCTCATAAAGGCTGAAATCTTTACTAACTGGCCCTTTACAGAATGAATTTGCTGACCCTTGTCCCGTAACAGCAGAATACACAATTATCAGCAAGGTACCTGGCCCTAAGTCTAGAAGAGTGACTTTTCCAGCCTTCTCGAAGCCATGTCATGTGTCTAAGGGTTGCCAATGAGGTATGAATAGAAATTGTTTACAACTTCATCTGGAGGTGAGCTTGGGAACAGAGGTCACACACAGTGGAACAACAGGGTGGGAGCGGCTTGGTCCCTAACACACGAAGCGTAATGTCAGACTGGAACATTCTGCCAGGATTTCTGGATGGGAGGGACATACATTATTATTTTGGGTTCTAAGTCTCTCACAACCAAATATAACCCTATTATGTTAGGGCCTGTCCTTTTTTTGAGAGACAGAATCTCAGGCTGTCACCCTTGGTAGAGTGTTGTGGCTTCATAGCTCACAGCAACCTCAAACTCGGGCTCAAGGGATCTTCTTGCCTCAGTTTTTCATTTTTAGTAGAGACAGGGTCTCATTTTTGCTCAGGCTATTCTTGACTCCGTGAGCTCAAGCCATCTACCTGCCTCAGCCTCCTAGAGTGCTAGGGTTACCAGTATGAGCCATTGTGCACCAGGCAAGTTTTTCTATTTTTAGTAGAGACAGGGTCTTGCTCTTGCTCAGGCTGCTCTCGAACACCTGAGCGCAGGCAATCCACCCACCTCAGCTTCTCGGAGCACTAGGATTATAAGCACGAGCCACCATGTCCAGCCACTATGTCTGTTTTTAACATAAAATGTAGCTAAAGCTAAAAATATTTCTTTTTTTTTTTTTTTTTTGAGACAGAGTCTCAAGCTGTCCCCCTGGGTAGAGTGCTGTGGCGTAGCTCACAGCAACCTCCAACTCCTGGGCTCAGGTGAGTCTCCTGCCTCTGCCTCCCAAATTGCTGGGACCACAGGCACCCACCACAACGCCCGGCTATTTTTTGGTTGCAGGCGTCATTGCTGTTTGGCGGGCTGGGCTGGATTCAAACCTGCCAGCTCAGGTGTATGTGGCTGGCACCTTAGCCACTTGAGCCACAGGCGCCAAGCCTAAAAATATTTCTCAAAATGTATCTTCCTCAAGAAAAAGAAGAAACTGCGTCATCTGCATTCAAATCAAAGAAGAGACATCACCAGAGGTCCTCAAAATAGTTCCAAATAAGTGACATCCCCCCAACCATTCAGTAAAAGCCGCATTATGGAGAGATGGATGTGTTCCTTGTTTGCATCTAAAGCTTTATTTTTACAAGCTATGATTTCTTGGTTTATCATCCTTGTCCTTAATTGGGTGAAGACAGGATGTTATTTCCTGAAATTATAATGACTATTAAACAAAGTCGTTACGCCCTAAGTAATTGGGAATGTCAAATTCAAAATGCATGCTTTCCTAATATGTCATCACAAATTAATAGGTATTTGTGGGGGAAAATCAGGGTCATATTGGCTACAGTTTGACTTTTCCTTCTTGCCATTATTTTCTTTTTGCCATCTTTGTTAATTGGGAAAACTGTTCCATGACAACAAGCAAGAAACCTGCATCTGGTGACACAGCAGGTGTGGGTGTCACATGTTTTAACAAAATGCCTTTTTATTAATTTAATTAGCACCTGTGATCACAGCCTGGTGATTCAAGTGCTAGAAGTCAAAGCCTGAACTCTGCAAAATCTTCCTCCCCCCTCGGTAAATGTCTCACTGGTCTCATTCCCCTCTGTCTTCTTCCAGGGTAAGGTCATTTGTGGTTCAATGCCTGTTGCCTTACCACCGTCTCTTAGATTGAAAAGGTGAAAAGAGGAACCTTTCTAGAAAACTGGCAACTTGTCCAAATATTTTGTTGTTTTTCGTTAAGAAAATGTTAGAGAATTTGAGAAGAAATACTTAGTAATGTAAACGTTTAGAGTAGAATCAGAAAATTTGGGGTGGTGGGAGATACCTTTTCAATTACTGAGTCTCATCTACTCTGGAAAAGAAAACAAAGGCCCAGAGAAGTGAGGCATTTGTCCAAAGTCATCGAAAAAAATCTGGATTAGAAAACAAATCTTTGGCTCAGCGCCTGTGGCTCAATCGGCTAAGGCGCCAGCCACGTACACCTAAGGTGGTGGGTTCAAATCCCCAGCCCGGGCCGCCAAACAACAATGATGGCTGTAACCAAAAAATGGCCGGGCGTTGTGGCGGGCACCTGTGGTCCCAACTACTTGGGAGGCGGAGACAGGAGACTCGCTTGAGCCCAGGAGTTGGAGGTTGCTATGAGCTGTGATGCCATGGCACTCTACCCAGGGGGATAGCTTGAGGCTCCGTCTCAAAAAAAAAGACATAAATATGTTTTAGGGGAAAAAAAAACTTAGTGTGTAAGAAAGGGCCCACCAGCCTATCTTGTCTTTAAGTCAGCATACCTTGAATGGGGTCCACGATGATACTGATAACCACACTTAATGGTTCCTAGTGAGTCTGTCCTAAAAAAGAAGCATGTCTTCATCTGCTTATTCAAAACTATTCATTATATTTCATTTTTTTTCCTAGACATGTTTAAATTTCTGGCACCCTGAACTGCAAGTCCATCAGGAAAAAGCTAAGCAGACTTAAAAGCTTGGGAAAGACAAATCCTTTTGAGGGGATCTATTTTTTCTTCATTTCGTTCCCTTTGGTCTCATTCCTAACAGTTCTTTACTTACACTAATGGTTTTCTGTCAGTGAATGGTTAGGACCCTAGGCGGGATATGCTATTTTTAATTGCTCCTCTGCTTTAAAAAAAAAAAAATCTACCTTTTATTTTGGTAATTTCTCAAGTTTTCCCACCAATATCATATGAAAATTCTAACAATTGATTTTTAAATATAATACAGTAGTTCCCTCCAGTCCAGGGTCCATGGTTTCAGTTTGAACAGTTTCAGTTACCTACAGTACAGTATTATTGTGTGTGTGTGTGTGTGTGTGTGTGTGAGAGAGAGAGAGAGAGAGGGGAGCCACATTCATACAACTTTTATTACAGTATATTATTATAATTATAATATTTCCCTATTATTGTTATTAATTTCCTTACCATACTAATTTATAGATTGAACTTATTCATATGGATGTCTATGTAAGCAAGAACACACAGTAGAGGTAGGTTTGGGTACTGTCCAAGGTTTCAGGTATCCACTTGGAATCTGGGAGCGCATGCCCCGAGGATTTAGGGTGCAGGGGACACTACAGTAGTGTGTTTGAGACTTTACACATAGCAGTTTCTAAACATATAAATTTTCCCCACAGAGATCCATTTAAATTTTGTTAACTGTAAGGTTTCAGGAAACATGAGTCTGACTCTTTACGGAAATACAAAGGTTAAAATTAAGGTTACTTTTAGGTATAGTTTATTAAGAGTAGCTCTCAGGAGATGTTAGAGGAAGCTACAGGCATCACTTTTCCCTGACCTTCTTCAGTTCACGTCTGAAAGGCGAGGAGATTAAGCAACTCCGACTTTATATACTGACTGGTGCAGAACTGTCGCTGACAGCAGTGGATGTTTCTCCCGCTGGCATTGACGTCTGTAGGGAGCATAAATCCTCACCCTCAATTCATCTGCTATCGCTCAGATATATAATTGGTTGTGAGGCAGAAAAATTTCTCTCACATTTTTATTCCCAAAATCACAATGGTGAGAAGAGATATTTTTGCCTGATGGCACCTAAATGACTTTTACATTTTGACACAAGAAAGTTGGTTGACTCATGAGTGGAATCTCTGTTTCTCTGAAGCAGCACTCACATCTCCTCACAGCACCGTGAGACAGTAGCGTCTGGAAGCCACAACAATTTAGCGGAAAGATGTGTCATATTTGCCTCTTGTGCAATTCTTGCATGTGTTAACTTATGCTTCAAAGTGGAGGCTAAATTTAAAAGCTGAGCTTCCACGTGTCTGTCTTACATGTGGGAGGGTCAGTGTTGATCCGTTTGGGTTTTATGGAGAAGGGAAATTTCAGACAGATTAAATCCGAAGGGAGACTGCGATGTCTCATAGGAATTTATATGATGCTGCTGTTGGAAGGAGTCTTGGTTAATTTCATCCACACTCCTCACGTGACAAATGAGGACACTGAGAGGTGGAGGGTTGATTAAAGCCAATGGAGTGACCAGCAGCAGGTCCAGACTCGGACTGCGCCAGGGAGGTGTTCCCGTGAACCTCCTTGGGATGCCTTATCTGTATATTTAAAATAGTTATTCCCTTCCATACATCCCTACGTCTCATAGTAGGCAGTTTGATTCCAGATTCAAGATTGAGAAAGTGTTCGAGGTCGGAAATGCACTCAGCCATCTCTGGGTGCCTGTATTCCTATCCTGATTCACCAAACCAAAGGTAGACACGAAGAGAAAACTACCTCCATTAAAATTTCTTGAAAAAGCCAATTTACAAAGTGAGGCGGAACCTCTCTAGGGAAATTCACTTCCCTTGAAGCACAGAAGTTACATACAACCAGGGTATCGGTGATTCATAGACTAAGGAGATTTATACCTAGAAACTGCCACAGCTATTTCAAGCCCAGCAGGGTTCTGCTTTCATGTGCTAAAAACGATCAGTGTCATTGGTCTTAACTTGAGCTGTAGGTCTGAAAAATCTCTTCTTTCTCGCCCCTCTTCTGGTTTCTTTCCTGTGAATCTTTCATCACTTTTCCCATTCCTTTTGGTACGAAGACCATCCTTCTCCTGAGACAAGTATGGCTTTCCCACCCCATTTTCCTTCGGACTTTTGCAGGAACCTGAGGATTTGACTGCCAGAGCCATTTTGGAGTGTGCTCGTCATCTTAGTATTCTGCTGGGTCTCCCGCTGGTGCTCCCACTCCGTGTTCTCACACACGCACCCGAGCACAGAGACTCTCAGCCAGACTCCACACACACCCTCCACACCACCCCGCGGCATAACAGGACCACAGTAATGGATGAGAATGAGCATCCTTTTAAACCCTAAAAAGGTTTAAACCCTAAACCTTTACATATTTGCCAGAAAAAGAAATTATTTGTTTTTAAGCTAGCTGTTCCACAATATTCTCAGGGCCTTGCTCATTTTTAAATTTTACTGGTGCCTTACACTTCTGGAAAGTCTGAATCATAGTTCAAGAGACATGGTCCCATCGGTTTCTCTCCAAGTGAGATCAATATCCACAATGTCACTGCCTCTCTTTCTCTCTCTTTCAAATCCCCGCCCCACTCTTTATATCTCTTACTGAAATCCAGGTAATAGCCTTTCAGTAGAAACAAATAAACTGGAATGTCGCCTTATGCTGTGGTTCTCAGCTGGGCTGGTCCTGAGACTCAGCAGAGCTTTGTGAAGCTCAGAGTCCGAGGGCCCACATGACTGAGAGAGATGCGGAGCCTGGGAGGGCGAGTTCAGGGAAGTGCAGTGTCAGACACTGTTGTGAGTGAGCTGAGATGCAGGCAGTAGTGAACCTCAGACCTTCTCATGGCCCTCATAAGGTGACAGGGATGGTTCCACTCGGGTAAAATGCAGTGTCTTTAAACAGCAGGCACCACCCCTGCCTTCACCCCATACATAAGACTCTTTATCGGCCTGACCTAAACTGATCTCACATTTGAGTCTTACCACAAGCTTGTAGGTCCTATTCTCACCCTCATATGCCAGAGGGAGAAATCTCCCAACTTTTAAGTATTTTTCTTAAAATGCCTAATTTAATCTCTAAATTGGCTTAAAATCTAACTTACTCATGAAAAGCATCTCTAAATTTAATCTGATATAGATGAAAGTTACCAAATTACATGTTATAAAAATAAAGAAATCATTTTGACCCAACTGAAAAAAAAAAAAAAAGAAATTCAGGCTCAGTGCCTGTAGCTCAGCAGCTTGGGCGTCAGCCACATACACTGGAGCTGGCGGGTTTGAATCCAACCCGGGCCTGCCAAACAACAATGACAACCACAACCAAAAAATAGCCAGGTGTTCTGGCGGGCGCCTACAGTCCCAGCTGCTGGGGAGGCTGAGGCAAGAGAATCACTTAAGCCCAAGAGTTTGAGGTTGCTGTGAGCTATGACGCCACAGCACTCTACCCAGGGTGACAGCTTGAGACTCTGTCTCAAAACAAACCAACAAAATCCAGACTAGTACATTGTACATCATTACTCTACTGCCTTACAATCCTGAGGTCATTCTTTAATTTTAAAAATAGAATTGCTCCTACCCACTTTGTTTCAATCATTTCATTTTCCCCAAATGCTGTCTCCATGTGTGTCTGGAAGCACATTTTCAAATAGCTGAACCCAAGTCTGTGATAGACTGAGGCAAAGGAAATGGCTGCCCTCCTGGTAACAGCCTGGTCACCTGTAGAAGACAAATGACTCTTTCCAGGCAAATGGAAAGTTTGTTTTCCTCACTCTGTTCTTCATTCTACATTCATTATTTACATATTTAATACCTAAAAATAACAGAAATAGTTCAAATTACTTGAATCCTTTTGGAAAGTACATATTAAGATAAGGGAGAACTTCCAAAAGCTTGCTTTCTGGTTTTATGAAATTTGTTTTTTGAAAAATATGTCCATGTGTTTTATTGGTTTAGATTTTTCTCTGCTTAAAAAATGTCAAAAAAGAAGGAAAAGTAGGAAACTATAGTTCACAGCTACTGACGTGAAGTTTGTACTGAATAATTAATCACAATAGATATGTTGTGTGTGTCTTCAAAGGACAGTATAGGGCGTTAATTCCTCATGTTAACAGTCATAGATGAAAAACAAAATCTGAAGTGTGTGTATCTCTTAATTTCATTCAAAGGAACCTATGTCAGTATTTCAGTGTTTATGTGCCCTGTGTCACAGTGAGGGAGAACAGCCCAAAGTCTCCTAAAGCTTTAGTTAGATGTAGATAGAAAACTTGCCCTTGAGGCCCCATGCAAATGACTGTCTCTTGAGATCTTGGCACAAAAGGTTAATCTCAATCTACAAAAGATTCATCAGGATAGATCAAACATAACAGTCATTTGTACTAGTTAAAGTGTTAATCTGTCCACCAATCCAGTGTTACATTTTAGTAGTATACCCAATCATCTTTCTCTTTTAAACCATTTTTTTTTTTTGACTGGGGCTGGGTTTGAACCCGCCACCTCCAGCATATGGGGCTGGCGCCCTACCCTTTTGAGCCACAGGCACAGCCCTCATTTAAAACATTTTTAAAAGCCACAATAATATGTGTATGCACACACAGACCTACACTTGTGTATAGATATATTAACTAGATACAAATCGCCAACCTAAACAACCAAGAGAAGCTATGCAGAGAATAGAGCATAGCAGTGGGAATGTGAATGCCATAGTACTGTGTATATAAGGGACGTACAAGTAGACAATGGTTTTGAAAGGAAAAATGAGGATTACGTAATTGTTTTGAAATGATCATCTTTGCTTATAAGGAGCAATAAGAAAGGTGACACTAGTCAGAGGTTGGGTAGGCAATTGCTGGGCACGTGGCCTTGTAAGTATTTTTTAGTGTAAAGTTACAGTGGCCTCTATGCCAGATAATGGTTTTCTCAGAGTCTTCTGTGATACTTTTCATTAGTGTACAGGCATGAGAATCCTTAGCCCTCCCTGGCTCTACTACTTAGGGACTTTTTTTTTTTTTTAATAGACCATTATTGTTTGCATTTTGATTTTAACAATTTTCACAATTTTTTTTGTTTCTGTTTTATCATCAAGATTTTTCTCTGGCAGTATCACTAATAAATTATCCCATAGTGTCCCTTGCTGTGGGCACAAGCCTGTCCTAGCTGTTGGTCCCATATTGGGGGAAGTGAGTGGTGTTAGTGTCAAAACCATTTTACTTGCATTTGAGCAACCAGAGAGGCTTGAAGGGAGAGGTTCCCAAGCTAAGTCTACCTGTAGTCCATTATGAATGGATAAACTCAATTTATCAGTTTTCATAGCCTTTTGCTATCATCTCCAAGTGTTGAACCAGTGTTATTCTGTTAGAAGTTGTACTTCTGCACACATTTAACAAGTAACAGATACAAAGTTTGAAGGGAGAAAATGCAAAGTGAAATTAATAGGACAGTGACAAACCCAGTGTGTGTGACGGTTTTGAGCCATGAACCGGGGCTTCAAGGCAACCAATTAAACAAATCAAGTGACCTTGGACAATTGGGTAAGACTTGTGACCTGTTTTCTTATTCAACTGGTGGATGTTAAAGAATCTCTTAGGTCAGATTCTGTCCATTCAACTACAGAAGGTACTGATTATGATATTTTAATTACACCATAATCCCACCAATTAAAATAGTAAATATTAAGGGGGGTGGGATTCTCATTACGATGTGCAGTTTTGTTCTGATGTCTTGGAAAAGCTGATCACAACCTGGAAACTTCAACTTCTCCTGGTTTGGAGTCTCAGTGCCTCTCATGATGACATCTGGTAGTTGGGAACTTTTTGTGTGGTCCACACATCAGTCATAAGATTTGTTCTTTAAAATTGATCGAGTTTCAGTTTGCAGGGCTTTAGGAGCAGAGAAGTTCCTTCTTTAAATAATATCATTGAAGAGATTATTACATTTCTGGATTAGAGAAATCTGGAAAAATGTAGTATCTAGTCTATAGATGGATAAAACTTGAAAACAGTGCATAAGGATTTGAGTAGTATGATGATGTTTGGATAAGTAAATATGGAGATTTGTCATATTATTTTTTCAGTTTTTTTAATAATGTACAATTATAATTTTTTACGTTTTCATAATGCACAATTATAATTTCAAAATCTAACTTAATAATGGAATTATTAAAAAGCTACGGAATGGTTGTGTCTTACTTTCTTGATTATTATTGTTGAACTAAGCCCTCCCAAAGAAGTTGCTTCTTTTTGGATGGGCAGGAAGTCAGATCCGCTGTATCACATTAAACAGTTTTGACATTATATCTACTTGAATTTATTGCTGTTCCTATTAGACTTCACTCTAAGCAATCACTGCTTTGACAAGATGACCTCGCTAACATTTTAGAGCAGCCAGAGGGATGATTTGCTTTCAGGCTCCTAGGGCATTTCAGGCTTCTACACGAATATTGACACATCCTGGCCTGGGGGCCCGGGCACTTTTTTCCTTAGGCCTTAGGACTTCTTGATCTCAGCATGGAAGCAGTTCTTTGGATAGAAACTTCACATTGATTTTCTGAAAAATCAATGAAGTCATTTAACTTTGCTCTTCTGTCATCCGTGATTACTCTCTGTTCATTAGAGAAGGGCTTTTTTCACCTTGACGTTAGCAAACTACTTCCCCACTCCTAAAATGGGCTCGCAGGGACTAGGGCAGAACTGACTAAGAGCCGGAGCACTTTATGGAGATTTAAAAAGCTGACATCCTGGAGATGTTATTGAAACGCTCTGGACCTTGATATTTTCCTCCATAAAAAGAGATGAGCAGATGATCATGGAGGTTCTCTTTGGTTCAGAGACTTCACCTGTGCAGTTTGGATGGTGACTCCTTCGGTTCTATACCTTATAAACATCAGTACCATAAGTATTATTCTAATACTCTTTTACTTTTTTGCAAATGCTCAATAAAACTTTGTATGTTGCTTAGAGAGACATCTACACCAAGCACTTTATATATAAATGTTTATTTTTATATTTTATATTTACTCCTAAAAGAACACCCATTAAAACAGGTTATTTTACTTCCCCCATGGTAGAAATGAAAAAGCTGAAATCTACAAATGTTAGATATCTTGCTCAAGGTCATACAGCTGTGACAAGTCAAAATCAAGCATTGGGCTCGGCGTTGTCTAATTCTAGAGATAATATTCTTACATCACAATATAGAGGTGTTTATTCAGAATGAAATATGAATAAAACTTCATGGAATACAACTTTCCCTTGAGATTTCATGATCAGAGAACAAAAGTATTAAAAATATTGACCATTTAAAAATACTTTCAGTGTAAAACAGTCTACTTAAGTGATCATTTCTCCTGTAATTTGAATTCGGCTGATATGTTGATCAAGCAGTTTGCTATTCAGATATACACATTCAAAATAAGCTTTCTCTCAAATAGTTCTTGTTAGCCAGAAGTTGAATGCATCCATGTGCATCTATTAAATAATTTTTATATTTCTTTTGTTAGCCTTAAGCCTTGATATTTCTAAAACAGTTAATACTAGCACAAAAATCATTTACATTCCAAATCAAGGAGTATCCTGACTGAAGTGATCACAGAAATAATTAGCTTACAGTAACATCTGACTCTACAAGTAAAGACTAAGAAGTAAAATTCATATTACTGTAAGGCTTCGTTTAGTTCACGTATCATTTTCTTGTTACTTTAGGTTTCTCAAATAGAATTTTCTGTATCCTAATTTTGTTTTGAAATTTAAAAATAGGGCAGTGACTGTGGCTCAAGGAGCAGAGTGCTGGCCCCATATACCAGAGGTGGTGGGTTCCAACCTGGCCCTAGCCAAAAACTGCAAAAAAAAAAAAAAAAATTAAAAGTAAATTTAATTTTATAGAAGCTACGTTGCACTTCACCATCATAGAAAATCCTCTTTTACCAAATACTAGATGCATTTGTAGTATTTGCACACTAGTAAAAACTTTAAAATTAAGTATTTGAGAGCAATTTGGTTAACTAAGGGACAGCTTTTATAACACAAATGGATACAGTGCGATGTTTCTCATCTTTATACGTCGGCTCATCTGAGTTGCGTGGATGGTTGTGGCAGTCTTTGGAGGTTGTGATGGGTTTATTACACTTACTGGGCACAGTCCCTCCACCATGGCTGACATTTGAGTATTAGACTTCCAGAAGTGAATTGTTGTCAGATATGGGTTTGAGACCAACAGCATTTCCATGATTAGAGCTTTTGGTACATAATATCAAGTGCGTTTGTCAGTTAAATGAATAATGGTAAATGAGCATACTAACAATGGCATCGCCCCGAGCAAAAAGGCTATCCCAGAAAAAACCTTGGGGTGTCCAATACTTTGTCAAATCTTATAGTCATTAGCTATTACTTGTCAGCGTCTCTCATGTGAAATTTAGATTAAAGAGGAGACTCGTGGGTATGATTAAAATGAAATTGTAAATGCTATAACAATAAGACGTAGCAGTCTATACGATTTCAGTATTGAGAAAAGAAAATAAGGCTATGTACTGTTTTAAAGAATAGACTTTGAAAAAAACAAATTTTCCTTTTAAAGGAAATGAGTCTAATAAATACATTTTACTGAGGAGGAAATTAAAGCACGTAAAAACTGAGTAGAACCCCAGATCTATCAATTGAGTCAATCAAACACGTAGTTCTATTTTAGTAACAATTTGAACCTTAAGCCCTAATCACAGTAACTGGGAAAAAAGGGGCTGGCATCCCAAATTCACTACACTGTGTGGTTAAGAACAGCATTCTCCCCACCTTCCCTGGATACAGATTAAATCAGTGGCATGTGTAAATTTAAATTTATTATCTAAGTATATGTAACTAATAATATTTTAAAGGGAAAAATTGTATGAAAGAGATACAGGGTGACCATAAAGTTCGTATGAAGGCTTAAATTGCACACTATTTTAAATTACATACAAACTTTCTGGTAACCCTGTATTTTTTAGACAATCCAGTACATTGACAGCATGACAATTTTCTCCTCATTGATTTTAGATTAGCTGATAATATTCTCTTTCAAATGACAAGTTACTCCTAAGAAGGTACACACAATTTGCATTAAATTGAGAAAGTTATAAATTGTGTCATTAATGGAAGGCACTTCTAGGCTTGTTTCATTAAAAACTAGAAAAGCATTCTTTAAGCACAGGAGGAAATAATTGTGGTGGTCACCACAGGTCATGGGAGTTAATTTAAGGTAACTGGTTGGCAGAGAACAAAGGGAGAAAATATATAAGATATTTTCTTTTGTATTGCGTGGCTGCATTAAGGGTAGATGTTACATTATTAATACATTCAATGAAAGAAAGGTTCAATTAATTTTTTAAAAACACCACACATAGATCAATGACTAAAAACATAAACTGAGGGTTAAGATTATTCTTATACTTGATACCAGAGTTCCAGGTTCTTGGTCTTGGCGATTTGAAGAATGAATCCACGGACCACAGGATCAGTGGTAAGACAGGATTTATTCACAGAAACAAAGAATATAAACCTACAAAAACCGAAGCTCCTGGCAGAGAGAACCCAGGTCAGGGAACAAGCTCTCTTGCTTCCACAGAGAAGTCTGTCTCCTGGCTCTCTGCTCAGGGGTTTATATAGTCACAAGGGGTTTTTTTGCCTGAACTCGATGTTTACTTTTAGGGTAGGTTTCCATGAAATTGGCCAACCAGAAGTGCACAGGGAGGAGAGAGTAAGGCTGGTGTCCCCCTTCCCCCCACAGATGTCTGGCCCCTCCTGCTACTGGAGCCTCCCAGGGCCCCCTGTCCACCCTCCATCCCATTGGTTCCACTGCTGGCTGCTGTCACACCAACACCACCAGGGCTAAGGTGGCAGGTCTTGGCACCACCTGTATCAATTCTCCCTCTCTGCATGGAAACTTTAACTGCTGTTAGGGAGAAGAGCAAAGACTCGATCTGACTATTTCCTGCTGAATCAGGCAAAGACAGAAGGGGTAGTTAGGGTTTTTCTGGAGGGAGAGTGAGCCAAGGGTACGGGATAGAATTAGGTCTTGGACTGGAACTATTTTTACTGTGTGTGGTTTGATGCTATTTTTGGAAAACATAAATTTGATTAGCATATTAAAAGGCAAGGGTAGGACAGTGAGAGGAGGGGGTTGATTACAGTGTTAGGTTAGAAGAACAAAGTTAGTGATGTTGAAAGAATTATATTAACGCTTTTCTTGCTGTCTTTTAAACAGTAACTTTCAACTTTCTATAGGCTCCCAAGTGTGGGTAGACTGTGGTTGATTCTTTTCATGGTCTGCTTCTGTAGAAGGTGGAGGGTTCTAGGATTTTACTCGTGAATGAGGTATCCAGGAATCTATTTCTATTACTTTAACAGTTATAAAAGAAGACAAGATAAAAGAAAAGGAACCTTTCCAAGTTGGGATTAGGGAAGGTGAACTGGAGGGAAGAGTTTTTGATCATGACTGTATCTCCAGGAGAAAAAAGTCGTTTTAGTGTTGAATGTGAAAATGTGGTGGGGAAGGCTTTAAGGATTGACTGAAATTTAGCTAATGGAGTAGGTTCTTGTCTTGTATTTATACAAATGGTTGTTCCTGCTTTAGTTAGTCTGTTCCTCTCCAAAAGGTGAGTAGGACTAGCAGGCATGATTAGGAAGGTGTGTGAGAATAGGCATCCCAACTGCAGCTGAAAGGCTGAGTGAAAAATTTGGTAACTGGTATAGTTACAGATCTGGGGGATAAAAGATCAAGGTTAGAGAGGAGTACAGAAAAGGTTGTTTTAGTGTTCAGAAGAAATTCTGTTAGTTGGCCCTCCACTGTGAGGCAAACCTGGGGCTCGGGAGGGATGATGACACAAGCTGGAGCCAGGAGAATCTACCCCAGGCACACTCAGTCCAGTTTGGGCGTTGAAGAGATCAGTGTCTCAGGAGGCCTTTGTCGCTGGGGACAGGCCACCCTCCAGTGCTTACCCTTACACTCTGGACAGGGGCCAGGTGGCTTGTCCAGTCAGGGGCAGTCCTTCCTGAAGTGGTGAGTCTGACCACATTGGAAGCACTTGTTCTTAGCTCCTCTGGCTTCCCTCTGCCCCTGAAAGGTGCTCGTATGTTAGAGGGCTATTACTAGAGTCATTCTTTTTTGATCCCTTCTCTCTTTTTCCTCCTCTTTCTCCTGATCTCGGTTATAAAAGACCATGGTGGTCATTTGAAGAAGATGCTCCAGGTTATGATCTGGGCCCAGAGCCAATTTCTGGAGTTTTCTTTGAATGTCTGGGGTTGCCTGAGTGATAAATTTATTTTTAAAATAATTCGACCCTCTATGGAGTCAGGTATTAACTGGGTGTGTTTTCTCATTGTCTCCCTAAGCCGCTCAAAAAAGGCTGACTCTTGTTTTTCTCCTGACAAATAGTAGACAACTTGGAATAATTTACAGATTTTTTTCTTGGACCAACATAAACCTTCTAGGATATATGTTAGAAAATGTTTACATCACCAGTCACCTTCTTTCTCAGGGTCCCAGTTGGGATCCTCAAGGGAACTGCCTGTCTTCCCGTGGGGTATCTGTCCCTGTCCCCAGGATATAAACTGAGGGTTACGATTAATCTTATACTAGTACCCCTGGTATCAAAAAAATTAAAATTAAACTTAAAAATGAATTATCCAAATTCTTTTCTATTTACAATAATATTTTAAATAATGCTTTTTTAAGTGAATAAGAAAACATACATGTTTCCTTAATTGCATATCATTTTATTCTTAATTTGGGTTTTCTGTTTAAAGCATCAAGCAAAACATTTTATCTAACTTGTTAAATACATCAAGCAAAATATTTTATCTAACTTGTTTCAAGTCAGAAATGTAAACATACCTCTCTTCCTCTCTTTCTCTCATTCTAATGCTATATCTCATTTTCACTTAAACGTTCATTCAAACACACACACACACAAACGCCCATCTTTCCATTTCAGGATGAAATATTATTATTAAGGATTCTGATTAATCCGATTTGTGTGTTAGTCCTTTTGTCTGGTTTTTTCTTTCTTAAATCTAAAAATTCATTTCTGCCTTAATAAGTATTCTGCTTTAAGAATAGTTAAAACCTTATTAACAAAATTACAGCACTAAAGGTATCATTTCTTACCATTCTATACACCATCCATCTCTAATTACCTAAAACATTAAAAGTAGCTCACACAAAAAATGTTCAAACACATAAACAATTTATAATAAGGGAGTAAAGGTACAATCACACACACTCACATACAGGTTCACATGTCTACTGGGCCAATCAAAATTGGTCCCAATGGTTGTAGGAATTCCATCCCAACTTGGAATATATCTGAGATTGCATGAGTTGCCCTGTTCTTTCATCCCCTGGTCCCCACCGGGTGCTAGGGGGACACAGACAAATGGGTCACATTGACTGCCCTGGTCACCAGATCATTAGGACAAGATGTAAGGTTATTGTCTAGCTCCAGAGAGGAGACAGGAAATAATTCTTCACAATGGAAGTAAGAATGGAAAGGAGAAGGTAGGGAAAATTCCACGGAGGACATGGAATTGGAAAAGGAGTTAACATATAAATAGAAATTTACTCAAGCAAGAGGGACAGTCAGGGACATTGTGATGGAATTCCAACACAGAACGTAGGGAGAATGAAGGGAGACTCTGGACCTGGCCAGAGATTGGCCTCGAACATCATGGTCAAAATGTAAAATGTTGGGAAAGAGCTGTCCTGTAGAACTGTGGTCCCCAACCCCCAGACTGAGGACCGGTATTGGTATGTAGCCTGTTAGGAACCAGGCTGCACAGCAGTAGGTGAGTGGTGGGTGAGCAAGGGAAGCTTTACCCAGATTCACAGCTACTCCCCATCACTCACCTCCTGTGAGCTGAGCAGCAGCTTTAGATTCTCACAGGAGCCAGAACCCTGCTGCAGACTATTCCCATGGGGTCTAGAGTGCACACTCCCTGTGAGAGTCTAATGCCGGACGACCCGAGGTGGAGGTGACATGCACTTGAATCGTCCCGACATCGTCCTCCCACCCCGTCCACGGAAAAATTGTCTTCCACGAAACTGGTCCCTGGTGCCAAAAAGGTGGAGGACCTCTTTAGAAAAACAAAGCCAGCTACAATGGGAGGGACTGATTAGAATGAGGACAGACGGGAAATGGGGCAACAAAGGCCAACTCTATTGTGATGATAGGTAAGTAAGAGATGATGAGCCCTCAAGTACAGGGGCCGCTAAGGGATCCGTGACTTGGGGAGCGCAGGAAGAAAGCAGATTTGAGGCTAGAAGAGCACTCTTGCCTTTTCCCAGCAGCTGGTCTGATCCAGGCCCACAGCAAACAAGTTTTGAATTATTTTATAAGCGTGAAATTTTACCTTCTATTTTATATCTCTGATGACTATTTGCTTTATTATCATTTTAAACAAAATTCTCTTCCATCAAAATTCACGTCTGCCAAGTGTTGGGTGTGGTTGGATTCTGCTGATAAAAGTTTACTGTTTGCATACGAAAAGGTTGTGTAAGTTCTATTAACCGGAATCAGTTCTCTTGCTAAGAAATGTGAGGCCACATAGAATAGCCATTCTATTGACCACAGATAGCATGGGAGAAAAAAGACGGATACGGGCAATGTAGCAAAATGGGAAGTCTGGCTCCACGTGGATCGTGTAACAGACCGGGGAATTTCTTGTGTTGGCTGCTTATAGTTAGTAGTCAAGAATTTACAAACTTTAAAACTCGTGTCCGCAGTTATGGCTGGTGTGTAACAGAATAAAGCTGTGAGTTATAGTCGGGAACCGTAAGAACTAAGAGCACTCTCCTCCCTCGGTTTTGCTCATTTTCTTTGTAGGTCCATTTTGAGAAGGTTTGCATGCTAAATGTTTCTAAGTAATGAGGCAGATTTCAAATTTCTTTGTGCAACTTCCTAAAAATCACTAATGCTGAGGGAAAACAAGACAACTTTGAGTAATTGTGGGAGATTTACGGAGACTTCAGATGCCTGAAATAGCTCTCCTGCTGGTGGGAGAGGTCTGTGGTCTATTGAGCTTTATCTCTAAGTTTCCACCATCTGGGCTGTGCGTCTAATTGCAAAAAGAAATGCCCACTGGGGGTAGATTCTCACCAGTCACCAGCTACCTGAAGTAAAGATGGTGCATTGCGTTGGAATAAAAAGGGCCGTTCTGGAAGCTGAGCTGTCTGGATGGGAGTTGTGGATGTCTTCAAATGGTGGAGAAAAAATGTGAGCAGAGACATCCAAGGTCAACAAATTTCTATTTAAACCCCAAAGACGCTGAAACGGGCACTTTGTGTTAAAAAAAAAAAAATCAAGGAGGTGAAAAGATTACCCATACGCTGAAGTGTTCACCCTTCCAAGTGCACTTTAAAATGTCTGAGAAGGAAAAAGCAAAAATCAATGTTTACTATGCCGATACACAGACCTTTCACCTCTGGGAAAAGTCTTTACGTTCTACGCCAGTCCAATTTTGTTACTTTTACCCTTTAATCCCCAGGTCACAAACAACTAAACATTTTTACCTGACTTGTGGTGTTCGTGCCAAGAAACAAAGAACTTTGGAGTTTATCCCCAAAGTGCTGGGGTGGAGATAACGTGCTGAGAAAAAGGCTTTTTATGTCAAAATTGTGTTCCTTTCCTCCCTCCCTCCCACTTTCTCTCCTTTCTTCCTTCTTTTCTTCTCTTCCTTCCTTCTTATTTATTTTTTTTCTTTTTATTCTAGCAAAAAAAAAAAAGTTAAATCTAGTTGGAGAAATGAGGCTGTACTTAAGTCTCTAACAAAGCCACCTAAGCAGCAATAAGGTGCTTAAAAGCCTTGTGTGTCTGCACTGCTGAGGGCGGGCGTGTGCACAGCAGCAGAGGGACATCAGTGGACACTGCTGGGCCAAAGAAGGAAACCAAAGGTCAGAGAAGGGTCCCCGCCAACCTCGCCCGGCTTAGCACTCTTCGTTCAGTGGACTCGGGTGTGGACTACTACCCAGCCACCCCTGGTTGATAGGAGAATTGTTTTTCCTTCCCAGGAAAGATAGAAGAAAGTATTTGACGGGAGCACTTTGAGTTGTCATGGACTTCCTGAGAGTGAACATCTTACGCCTCTAGCCTGTTTTCGAGGTCTGTGGTGCTGGGCTGAGATGCCAAGAGCATCGCCATCTGACTAATGGTGCCCCTTTCCTGAATCGCACAGACCGACTGCCATGAATAGGTTGAATCCTTAAGACCTCAAAAGCACTTCAGACCTTGAATTATCAGTACTTTATAGTTTCTTCCTCCACCTTTAATTCAGCTGAACTTCTTTAGAAAAGAATGTTTCCGAATTTTAAGATTTGCAATTTTTTAAACTAAAAAGATAAACGGAAAGGAGGGAGGACAACTGTTCCAGTAATTCCTCCCTGCCCTTGAGATCTCAACAATAGCCTCTATGGAAAGCGCTTTTTACCTCACTTTTTTGGAGAAGGAACTGAGACTAATTAAACACAATGTATTATTAGTCCTATGATAATCTATATAACATAAAAAATATATTACATAATCGTATGTATGATCCAGATGCTAGTATAATACATCTTCGAAAAAATATTTCCTAGAAAAGACATACAATAATTCATTATTTTTCTTACATATTATTGGTTAAAGAGGACACATCAGATAAAAATTATATGTCAAATGATACCCAGGACCAGGTATAGCTCTAAAGCCTTCCGTAGACCTGTAGATATTGTCTCAGTCCATGAGATCATGTGAAAGGACTTAGTTACGGTGTCCTCTCATTATTTTGAGGTTAACAGAATTATTTCTCTTGAGTTTCAAGGGCAAGTTCTTCCTGGAGGAAAGAGGCTATGAAAATAATACAAACATCGTATGCAAATGTACATGCTATAAGGTTTCTCTCGGTATCCTTTCTCCAAATCCATGTCAGGCCTAGCCATTCTCTATTTTTTCTTTAATTGAGGTATCTCCATAGTAAGAAGCATTTATTGTTTCGTGTAATATTAAATAATACAATTTTCACTTCAATCAAATTTGGCACAAACATTGGGCTTTCCCATAAGGTAAAAAATACAGCAAGACTAGGAAAAAAAATAATGAATTTGGATTGCGATTCTACAGCATCTGGTATTTAACTTATTTCTGTGAAATGTCTCCATTTATGCCTAAGAAGAGGGAGGGAACACCATGAAGAAGAAAAAATTAGAATCATTTAATGACATTCACAAGTGACACTGAATATCTAGGTATCAACAAAGGGCCAAGGGGAGGAGAAGTTAAAATACGCGGTCTTGTGAATTCGGGCTGTAGTCGGGGGCTATTCCCATAAATTTTAAGAAAGAAGCAAATAAATAGCCTCCCAAGTATAAGTCATTCCCAATCTGAATTGGAATCAATGTGAAATAAAAAACATTGCAGGCAGGTTAGGAGGAAGGAGGCCTCTACAAGAGAGAAATGCTCAAATACATTCCTGCCAAAGTTTTTTGGTAGTTTTTTATTTTTTAGATAAGCACATATAATATTATGTGACAGGCTTCTAGTCTTAAACTTTCTCTTTCCAGGCTCCTTACATCAGTCACTTGTGAATGACCTCAGGGCTTTCTGAGAATTAATACGTGAACAGTGCGTAGATGGTATACGAATGGAATCCACACACCTCACTTCTTCGGTCCTTGTCATTTGTCATTCTGAGAACATTATGGCTTTACAGACCTGCTGTTCTGTGTTTCTTATGCACCAGCATAAATGCAAATTTGATACACTGGTAAATACAGAACACCAGAATGGGTGACATCATCATGGAGTTGGCACCACATAGGTGGTCCCAGGGATTTTATAGAGCAAGCATCCTCAGAGGACCTCAAAGGATGTGCAGTTGTCATCTCAGCTGTTGCCACACCTTAAGTTTTCAGGTAGCATCAATGGCCACATTGTAGAGTTGTGATCTGCTACTAAGGATTTCTGTGGAAATAATACTCTACCCACCCCAAATGATGATGATGATGATGATGAAACAGGAGTTACAGTGGTTCAGAACACAGATTATGACTCCCTGGCTCCACCATTTGTTTTGAGATTTGGGGAAAGTTGGTTGGTCACTTTTGCTTTAGTTTTAAGATCTGCAAAATGGAGATGTTCATGGTACCCACCTCGTAGTCTTATGATCAGTGTTAAGTGTGACAGTACAAGTGGATTGTTGAGAAAAGCACCTGGCATGTGGCAAGAACTGAATGGAGTTAACTATTATTGTCACGACCATTTCACTACCACTCCCCATGCCAAGAACAGTACTCTAACTTTGGAAACGTTTTTACTGGTTTATAGTAATGTTTTTTGACACACATAAGACAGCCTTTTAATTTTTTAAAGTTTTAAAGTTTTAATTTTTTAAATTATTTTATTTTTATTTTTTAGACAAACTCTCACTCCCATTGCCCTGGGTAGAGTGCCGTGGCATCATCATAGCTCACAGCAACCTCAAACTCCTGGGCTCAAGCAATCCTCTTACTTCAGCCTCCCCAGTAGCTAGTACTACAGGCATGTACCACCATGCCCAGCAAGTTTTTCTGTTTTTAGTAGAGACCAGGTCTTGCTCCTGCTCAGGCGGGTCTTCAACTCCTGAGCTCAAGTGACTATTTGCCTCGGTCTCCCAGAATGGTTGGATTACTGGCATGAGCCACCACACCTGGCCTCAGATGCCTTTTTTAAATTGATGCTTTATGAAAATGGTTTTAAGGGGAAAATAAGATGTTTCTCTAAAGAATAAGACTTTGAAATGCAGAATTCATAACTACATTTACAGAATTTCAAGGCCTAGGCACCATGGGGGCACACTCACTGATCATTAGCATTTTCAATACAACAGGGCATCTTGGAAAAACAGCTTTAATCTATTCAGATGATAAAAGCATTCATTCTGATCAGTTGCTTTTATGAGCAAGAGACACTTTGCCCTCTTAACTTCCTTCTCCTGTCAAAACATAAAAAAAGGTTAATCATTAGCGGTTTTAATTTAGTGAGCTCTGATAAATTCTTCTGATGCATAGCAGTAGACTATTAGTGATGAATTAACTCAGTATAACAATTGAGAGATTAGATTTCCCCTATTATCTCATAAATTACTCTCCCCCATTGTTTGCGATGCCTTGCACTTCTCTTCCTCTTGGCCAATCTGTTTTTTGATACATAGCCTTGATAGCCATTTATAAGTATAATTTCAACAAATTCTGTATTAACTCTTTTACACCTGCAACTCTTTTGGATGTAAGACATGACAAGCAGTATTCATTGAAAAATCACTGAACGTTTATTCACCATCTGCTGTGAGAAACAGAGCAATGTCTTGGTGAAGATCATAGGTTCAATTTCCTGTGTCTTTGTTTTCCTACCCAATCTGATCAACCTTCGTTTTTTCTTCTGGAAGGTGGGAGTAATAATACTGTCTTACAAAGATATTCTGAGGATTAAAGATAGTTTTTAAAGATACGTAAAATGCCTAGCTGTTTCTTGCAAAGAAGAACGTGTTCACTGTCTTTAAACGGGCATTCGTATCACATTTAGACATAATCCAGGAATAAGAAACTTCATGGGATACTTGAAAATGAAAGCCTCTTTCTGAAATGTTCTGATCTTTGCATGCCTACAAGTATATTCCAAGAAATATACTTCAAAATTTCCCTTCCCACTTCTCTTTCTGTCCTCCTCCACACCTCATATGGCACTTAACACATAGCTGTCCTCGACTAATGATGGCCACATCCTGACAGTCCCAACATAAGTTGAAAATGTCTCAAGTCGATGCCATTTCACACACCTAAGGTGCAGAGTATGAGAGCTAAGACAAGCCTCCCTTCTGTGGCATCAGCCTGCAGTTGGGTAGAATCATTTGGCAATAAAGTACAGGCCTTGTAGAGCACCGGTGAAGCTCCCGATCGCAGAGCTGACTGCAAGCTGCGGGTTGTGCCGCTGCTCGGCATCACGAGAGCCCACAGCCTTCTGCTAAATGTGTGTTGTTATCACACCATCCCCAAGTTGAGAAAGCGTGAATCTAACCATTGTAAGTCAGGACCGTGTGTGTGCATTTGCCTAGCTATTTTTTCAGTTAACGTGCTTTCTTGCCTCCATTTAGAATTTGATTCCAGCTGATATTGGCCTGTCAGATATTAATTTTGCAGATATATGTTTTGCACACTCCAAAGTAACGACTTTTGAAATTTTTGAGAAAAATGCTTCATTGTGACGTTACCAATTTCAAGGTCAACACCTGCTGGCCTCAGCAATCTCATTAAAATGTAGACCCCACTTGGCTGATAGGCCTGATCTCTGTGTCTTGGGAGTGCAGCCCTATGAAGGAGAGATGCTGAGTTTGGCCTCAGCCTAGAAATGAAGGGAGAGCTACTGGGTGGATTGAGGACAAACTGTCCGCATGCGCTAGACGGAGACTATTCTCATGTTTCATCCTTTCACACTAGGCAGCCAGGACTCCCTCTTGGTGTCTTGTCTCGCCACCAAAACCTCCAACAAGGAAAAAAAAAATACATTAGAGAAAAGCCTCCTTCTGCCTTCAGCTGCCGCAGTCACGGGCCTCCCACAGCTGTGAGGTGCCGTGCTCCTCATTTCTGGCCTGGCTTCCCGTGCACCGGCAGAGATGGGCGCCTGGAAGCAGAGCTGGCAGCCAGAGCAAGGAGGGAGGGTGATGCAGTGAGACTCTCGCCGTCGTATGTTTCTGAGTTCCACGTGTGCTCTCTCTTCTGCTCTGTGCAGATGGCCTGCCCATCTCAGTGGACAAAGACACAGAACACTCAGCACTTGTGACTGTCGAATCTTAAAGCTTCCCTGATGGCAACAGGCTGAATTGGCCTGTCTCCCACTTGTAGCTCCCAGCTGGGTCTTTCTGCAAGGCAGTATTATAGTATAGGTAAAAATCAAAGACTCTGGCTGAAGATGGCCTAGTTTTGGATCCTGGCTCTATCACTTCTTATCTCTGTGACCTTGGACAAGTGTTTTAACCTCTCTATGCCCCAGTTACCTTGCCTATATAAAGGGAATAACATTAATAGTTATAATTAATGATAATAATAAATCTACCTCATGGTAATGTTAAGATTAAATGAGTTAATATATGTAAACACTTAGAAGAGGACTCAGTGTGTAGTAAGTGCATCTAAAGGTTTGCTTTTATTTCCTAGGGGAAGGGAACAGGTTTTAATCAATCTTTCTAATCCCCCAAACCCAGCACGAAGCTGGGGACACAATAGGAATAACCCAACTAGTTCTTAAAGGCGAAGCAATGAGTAGTTCTAAAGGGCAAATACCCCACGCAGGTTTCCATCAGGGAGAAACAAAATTACTGTAGAGCCTCCAGAGTTGACCACCTCCCTACACTGACCGCCTCCTTAAATTGACCTCATTTTCACAGTACACCAGCCATGCACCACATGTACGTATCAGTACGGTAGGCCTAGTTCCTTATGTTGACCACTTCCATATGTTGACCAGTTTGTTACAGTTCCTCTGGTGGTCCACTTACAGAGGTTC
>CAUYQV010196092.1:0-33245 GCA_963574575.1 Galagoides demidoff | reverse complement strand
TAATTATTTTTAATAACTTTGTAAAGCTATCTCTTCCATTTTAGAAAGAATTAAATATTTCATTCTAATTGAAATATGTATTAACTGTCTAATTCAATTATTGCTGGAAGTCAAAACTTCACTTTGTCATATTTCAATTACTTATAATGAACTGTTACAAAGTAGTACAATAAGAAATTACAATACCTCTTGTTTCATAATTAAGAGGGTGCTGACTGATATGGTACAGATTCTTTTACATTTAGCTTGCTACATTCATATGTAATTCTCTGTAATTCCTCCTGCTTCTCAGTCCCTCTAATTAATTATGTTGTATCCCCTGTGTTAAATCTCTTAATTAAAATACTTAGAATGTATTAATCTTAGTATTAATATATTTTTTCTAAGCTGAGAAATGTGGCCGATCTTAAGTTTAAAGTAATTTCCTCACCAAAAAATAAAAGCATAGATAATGCCTTTAATTCTGTAAAACTGCCTGGTTTACTCAGACCAGTGATCTATTTAATATAGTGTTAATATATCTAAATAGAATGTCATATCAAAGAATTGTGAAATTAATAGAATATGAAATTATTAGCATTCAGAAAATAAAATTACAGAATCAGTGTTGCAACCATTGTTTGAAAAATCCAGATTCAACAGGTGGTTTTGTGTTCACAATAAAGACACACAAATAACAGCAAGCTTTCCTTGACCCAATGTCCAGGACTTTATCTTTTCTTTCTGATTCATGTTTACTGTACAGGCAATTGCGAATTCCAATGGTCAGTTGCTTTGGTATGGAGACTCATGACCTAGGTAACAAACTCAAGCATTCTTGTTATTGGAAGAAACAATAAATGCTTTATAAATTGATCATTGATTTTTGTTATTACATAAGTCTCATATGTTGTAAGATAGCAAACCTTTCAGTTCAATAAGAAATGTCTGATTATTTGGATGCATAATTAATCAATACCAGTCTGAAAGTCCTGTATATTTATTGGCAATCATACAATTGATTTTTACTCAGCAAGTCTCCACAATATTTCTTTTCAAAATATGAAATGTGTATATCTAAATACAGTAAAATTACCAAATACACTAAGATTACTTAATTCATATGTACTTTGTTGTGTGGGTAGAAATATGGGTACTTAAGGGAAGAGTCATATCTGGTTGTGCTTACATTGCTAGAAGTAATGATTTAGTAAACTTTAAATATTCAAAGTTTATTGAAATGAATTATTCAATAAATAATTGAAATAAAATATTCAAATGTTTATTATAAGCAGGCTAGGAATTGAATTAAGAAAATTATTATGGATGATGGGCAAAAGGGAATAGAACAGGAGAGAAGTGGATCAGAGAAACCCAACATGCACTATGGGAAGCTGGCCATTTAAGAAAATGAGACTAACTTGCTATAACTTCACCCTTCCCCCAGGGTGACTCCTCTGCCTAGTCACTGAGCAGGCAAGGTTCGCCAGGGAGGGGCTGCCCTCTCAGGGAGAGTGAGTGCTTTTGTGGAGTTAAGGAATATAGAAGGTCTAAACCTTGTTAACAGAGAAAAAATGTCTCAGGAAAAGGTAAGGAGAAAATATCTTCTTTCTTCTGTGACCTTGGTATGGTCAGAAGCATCATCTGAGCAGAAGGCTTCCCAAGTGCTAATTGCTGCTCCTGAGATTTGGGTGCATGGTCTAACTTGGGTCTGCTTGGACATCCTGCTCCTGGACTGTGTTCCCTGTCCTATACTCTGTTTGTGTTAAGATCATAAATAACTTAGAGCAATAACAGTAAGAGGTAAATCAGTCTAATTAACATAGTTAGTTAAAGAAATAGTTTAGTTAGAAAATGTAAGCCCAGCAAGAACAATGATGTAAACGTTTGGCCTTCTCTCACTATCAGGGGTCCTCAAACTTTTTAAGCAAGGGGACAGTTCACTGTCCCTCAGACCATTGGAGGGCCAGACTATAGTTTAAAAGGACAGGCAGTGGCTAAGCAGGACAGGCAGTGGTGGCAAAAACACCTGGTGGGCCGTGAGTTTGAGTATTTGTCCTCTGTAGGCTCATGTGGCCCATAGGCCATAGTTTGAGTACACCTGTGACTAGATTAATGGTTGAAACAGTGATGTATGTAACAAAAATGGAGCTAGGCTGGAACAAGGGGCTGTTCCATGGTCCTCACATTTTGAGGGTAAACAGACCGCTAACCCAACTGCTCTTAAAAACTTTGAGTTCTGACTTTTCATTATTCCCTCATCCTCTCATCTCTACCTGCCACTGGGAGGAAATTCATGGTACAGTTTGAGGTTTGTCCCCAACATTGTTTAAGCATTATTATTATTTCAAAAAACATATATTGGGAGACAGAGACATAGAACCAAAAGCTTTATGCAAAAGTGAAAAGAAAGGTTAATCATAATTTTCATTTTATTCTCTTTGCATTTGTACTAATTGTCTATCAATGAAAAAAAACGTATCACAAACTAATCAACTTAAAGCAGCCCAGCTTTATTTCCTCACAGTTTCTGTGGGTCAGTTTTCTGAGTATGGTTAACTGGATCCTCTGCTGAGTTTGACAAGACAGAAATCATTGTCAGAAATTCTTATATCTCACCTTAGGCCCAGGGTCCTCCTCCATACTCACTGTACTTTGGTGGAGTTCAGTTCCTTGGCTATTTTCCTGACAGCTATTGACCTGAGACTGCTTTAGCTACTAGAAACTGCTCTTCTACAAGCAGTTCACATGACCATTTGCTTTCTTCCAGGCCAGCAAGAGAACATCTCCTTGACATTTTCCTCTCAAGCCAGATGAAGAAAAGTGTTTGACTATCAACTCTGCCAAGTATAACATATAACAGGAACACTTAGAGGTTCTGCCTGTATTTAAGAATATCATGAGAGATAGAAATCTTGAGGATTGTCTTAGGATCTGACTTACCATAATATTACATGCAAAGTTATTAGCTTTTTCTTCCTCTGAATGTAGCTTCAAATATATGTTTTATTTATTTTTTCTGAAATTAAAATATGTAGATTTTTAATGTAAGTAGTAAAATAAAATTTACCATATAAGTAATATAATTTGTTCCTCTGTATCCCTGAACATAAATTAGAAAAATTGCCTTCTGTAATCAAATTTTGACTCTCTCATGAGTTTAGCATTTCTGAATTGGCTCAAATATAGATTAAAACAATCATAATATTTTGCTTGGTTTATCTTTATTCTTTTTTGGTTTTGTATCTGTGTTACAACCCAAGAACTAAGCTACAATGTGGCAGACTGGAAGTCTCCCTGCACAGGAACCCTGTCTGACCGCCCAGGGTAGAGCAGACAAAGGGAAAGAAGCCCTAAAAAATTTACATGCACACATTTTTCTGACTTTTAAGAGAACACCCCCATATTAGCCCTTCCCAAGGCTAACAGGCCATCTCTAGCCCAGTATCCAAAGCTATTTATTAGGAATTTGGGGGCTTATATACACAAGGCAAAGAGTGAAAAGGTAATAGTTTCATGTTCTAATTAAACAGGCAGTTCTTTGTTCAAGAAAGAGATATATCAGGCTGAAGGCCAGGGCAGTACTAAGCTACAGATCAAAGAATACTTTGGGGAGAATTTAATGAGGGATAGTTACAGTCTACAGGTCAAGGTGCCCGCAGCTGCAAGTATCTGTTGGGGACAATTATCAATTATTTTCTGGTTTTATTTATATTCTGTCTCTAAGCTATTGATCTCTATCTACACATTTCACAGACTATTTTCTCATGTACTTTGCAGGATATTCCTACTCCTCTTTACCCCCATAGGCATTCATGGGGAGATGAAGCTTGGGGTAATAACCCACTCAAGATTTCAGGGGGAGTATCAACCTACTCTGCCTTTCACCCACATACCTGTCCAAATGATTTGTAAGTAACAACCCTTTAGTTTTTATTGAGGGTAAGTTTCTAAGTTAAGAATATATTGTGGCTCTGCGCCTGTGGCTCAATGGCTAAGGCGCCAGCCACGTACACCTAAGGTGGCGGGTTCGAATCCCCAGCCTGGGCCCGCCAAACAACAATGATGGCTGCAACCAAAAAATGCCCGGGCGTTGTGGCGGGCGCTGTGGTCCCAGCTACTTGAGAGGCGGAGGCAGGAAACTTGCTTGAACCCAGGAGTTGGAGGTTGCTATGAGCTGTGATGCCATGGCACTCTACACAGGGGGATAGCTTGAGGCTCCATCTCAAAAAACAAACAAACAAAAAAAAAAAAAAAACCAAAAAAAAACACAAGAATATATTGTAATCCTTTTATTTGCTTTACTTTTCATTTATTTTTCTTTATGAATTCATTTATTTTTCTTTATGAAAGAAAAATAAATCAAGTCATAGATTTAAAAATGTTAAAATTATTCCCATTGGATCCAGACTTATGTTTGAAATTCTAAAAATTATTACCTTAAAGTATATTTCTATTATCTATTCTTTTTATAAGTGTGAAAAAGATTTTTGTTATTATTGCTGTTCATATATTTTTATCTTATTACCTCTATATTAACTTTTAGGATTTTTTAAAAATAAAAAATGTTAATGTCCCACAAAAATATCAAGAAAGTAAATAACAAACAAAGGTGAATTTATATTCTTTTTGTTTGTTTTTTAATACTTGTATTAGGAGGGAACAATTTTTTTGTGGATAACTTTTATAGAATACTGAGCAGTGCAAGTATATCTCCTTGATGGTGGCTCAGAAGTACCTCCAAATAATAAATGTATACCTAAACAAATAAGTGTAGGGCAACTCTGATATTTAAAGATGCCAGTTTAGATACCAGAAGAAGTACTTCAACACTCAAAATATGTTGCTTCTTAGAACTGAAAATGAAGGGTAGTTTCAGGTTACTGTTAGTCTTTGTTAAAAACATTTTTAGTCATTTTTTTTTTTTTTACCAAGGAAAAGAAAAAGAAACACAACCTTCAGTTGTATGAAGGCCTATAATGTTTCATATAGTCTGATATCCCCAATATTCATCAATTGTAATCCTAGGTGCTTAGGCCAAGGAATGAAGAGTAAGAGATAACACAGGAAAAGATGATGGTGCCACACCTTAAGGAAGCTTATTTATAAAGCAAGAGATTAATAGTTCTAGGAGCCAAAAGGTAGCCATTGGGTTTATTAATTATACATTATAAGAACTAATAACTTTGCTAAGACTTGGATTAGTTGAGAATTTAAGTGTAAGAGAAAAGCACTCCAGACAGCTAATGGAAAATGGGACATTTAGGTAAGGATATAGAAAGGGTATTCCATACAACCTGAGGGCAGGAATGCAGTAGTGATCTGGGGAAAATAAAACTAGGAATAAGACCAACACATGGAATTTGGGCAGCGTGCTTTTTCTCATGTTTCTTTTTCTTTCTGGATTTGAATTTTGTTTGTTTACTTCCCTCAACAGACAAGCTATCTCTGTCTGCTTTGTTCTCATATGGCCAACTTCAAATTGTACCTTTCTCATCATTTATGCTGAGACAGATAGCATCTTTTAGTCCAAATTCCAAAATACCAAAAAGGAGTCATGATTGAAATGAGTAGGATTAATTCATTGAAGTCAATTAATAGTCACCGTGTAACCATAATCACTCGGTTCACCCCAAAATGGTCTAATATAACTCATGAAATGGTCTTCTTAATGAAAAGTTATAGCTATAAATGGAAAACAAAGCAAATAAAATAATCAGCAATTATAAAAATAAATAACTCAAGAAAATAAAAGTGCTATTTTTCAATGGGAAGATGAAATTTTAGAGTTATGACTGGATTTATAACTTTCAAGAGGCAGTTAACAGTGTCAGATTGTGAACAATATAGTGTCAAATAGTGAGCATATTATAAATATAACCTCATCAACTATTCTTTATATAATCTTGATGTGGGATGGACACATAAATGCTTTATGATTTGGGGGTCCCATTCCATATGTTAGAGTGTTTGAAATGATTTCTCAGTATCTGAGCTCGGAAAGATACTTTTATACTAGTATAAAGAAATCAGAAATATAAACAAACATACAAATAAATTCATGCGTACATATATAACTTATACTTTAAATCTAGTTTAATTTGGTTACTAAAGGGCAAATGCTAATTTCTCCTAAGCAATTATAAATTAGTGTATGAGACCTCTGATGACGAGCAAGTGAGCCAGTGGCAGGACAATTGTGGCAGCATGTCACAGGAACGATTGAAATAAATTGTTATAAACTCTTCTCAATTTTTTTCCTAGGATGTATGCAAATAAGACATTCATATGACAACAGCTGACAGCTGTTTTTTATTAACATATTCACACATCTCTTCAAGGTTAATGAGAGAATTTTCATTAACTCAACTTTATTCTCCAAACTAGGCAGGCTGATAACATCAAACTGTAAAAAATTTGAAAGTGTTATTTTGATAGAGAAAAATACCAACAAATTTTTCACTGTGTCTATACCCTAAAGTAGATTTCAAGGTCAAACACACAATGAATTAAAGACAAATGTGTATGTTATTTAACCAGGACAGCTTTATGCTAGTTTATTTTTTTTAATGACTACACTAATTGACTATTCTTCAATAAAGTAATATTTAAATTAAGATGCATATAATAAAGACAGCATGCTCTCATAGCTTTGAATAAATAAAACATAATTATGCTGTGATTAAGGAGCTTCCTTTCAGAGAATATAGCATATAACCTGAAGTTTATCAGAACATTCTCTTTGAAGTAATTTTCTCCAGCCGACTCTATAAGTCCCCGTTTGACAGATGGAAATAAGAAAAAGTAGCACAGAAAATACTGTTTACTATAGTACAGAGTCACTAATAAATACCCAGGGTATGGCAAGAAAATAGATATATTTCCATAAACTCTCGTCCCGTTCCTCAATATATCTCCTGATGTCATAAAACCATCCTGTTCCAGTAAGAAAAACAGTTTATTAAAATATAAATACAGGTAATATGATTCTTATTTCAGAGTAATTACTATTTTCTCCTTTATATCTAAAGTCCTCTATTTCTCTCTTTTTTTGTAAAGTGTTTGTGTATGTGTGTCTATGTGTATGTATTAAATATTCTATACAACCTATTTTGAGGTATTTGATCTAAAATGTCACCCTTATTGCTTTGTCACAGTCTTTGAAAACATTAGCGATCTTCTCATTTATTTTCACCCTGGTTTGATCATCTAAGTGAAATAACTTTTTGCATAGATTCAAATCACAAATAAACCATCTTAATAAACATCACATAAATCCCTCCGTCAAGTAGCTGAGAGCTCCATCTGATGGAAAATAGCAAAATTTCACGGATGGATATCCTTTCCAGAGAAGTTATGTGTTGATGAAAGAGTATCCTGTTACCATCCGCAAATGTTCCAGTCACTTAAAGATCATTAAAGGGCCAACAGTACTGACACCGAAAATGGGTAGACAGGTCAAAGGGCATCTGGCTGAAGAATTTATGTCTGTGTTTAGGAGAAAAGTCATTTCAGAAATAGGGTCTTGATCTGGAGGGTCTTCATATGAAGACCCATTAATAATTAATTAATAGTTAATGACCCATTAATTAATGATGAATATTAAACTACATGAGAAAAAAAGTAGACATTTAAAAAGATTTGTATCTTCTTCACTAATTTTTTTAGATTATTCATATTTTATCTGGTTCTGTAGACCGTCAAAACTGGAATGAGTACACTAAACTTAATGTATGAGGAACTGTGTGTGTACACAGAGGCATTCGCAATACTGCAGTTATGATCATTAAACACCCAAATACAATTGCAAGCCATTGCAACACTAGATTTCTCTGTCTTTTTTTGTACTTTGCAACCTTGACATTAAGAAATCTAGTTACAGCTAGCAGGTATTACTTTTCAATACTTCAATTCCTTTTTTTGTACTTTTCTTCAGAATTGTAAACTTTGGGTGCTGCAATTGGCAAAAAGCAGCTTCTTGGCATCATATTCTGATTGCATTGATTTCTTACACCCCCCCCTTTTTTTTTTGCTTTTCACTTTTCAGAGTCAATTTTTTATTTAGTACAAACATTCTAATATTTCTAGCTTTAAAAGTTCTTGGGGATTTTCGACTGAGACATAAGCTACTTACAAAAACCTTTAAACGTGTGTTTTCTGCCTTGCTTTGTATTTTCTTCAGCCGGGCTGATAGGTTAGTATGTTTCAATAAAAAACTCGACAAAATCCTGACCTTAACTAATCGGAATCATTTCCAAGGCGAGAAAAAAAAAATGTACCAATTATAAAGCAGTACTATTTTTACAGTTATATACAGACTCGGTTTGCAGAACTTCATGTATTAAGGGCAGCCATGCACAGCAATAGGAAGGCAGTGAAGCAAGACCTGAAGCCTGTAGCTATAACAGTACAGATCACATTTTCTATAAATCGTGAGATGTAATAAAGGGAAAAAAAGAAGGTGGAATGTAATAAAAATAAAGCACATATAGAAATAAACATAGCCCTTTCCAGGTATCATGTTATTAATTTTAATATGATAAAATGTAGGATTTTTTAAGAAAGTACTTTTTGATGGCAAATCGCTAGTAAATACCAAAGTGGTATGGATGTTTTTGAGAAATGTAAACATATATGCTTTTATTACATAGGATAACATTCACAACATACTGCAATAAACAAACAGCTCAACCATTTCAGTAGCTTAGTGTAATACAATGTTTATCTCTTACCAATTTCCAATGCAAGTCACATGACTTCATCGCCTTCAGGCCGTGATTCTGGCTCTGTGGTCAGTCATGTGGTTTCTCTACACAAAATCCCTTACTTTCACTGACAAAGAAAATATTTCATAGCTATGAGGTGGAGACAAGGTAGATCTGGAATTACTTTTGAATTTTTCTGCCCTCTAATGATGAGAAGTGGATACCAACACATATGAAATGTCTGCTTCTTGTGTAAATGTACTATTTAAATCTCCAGTCAGCCCCTGGATTGTCCCAAGTAAAATGAAAAACTGGGTAAAGATTTTTGCATAAACAGCGCTTCCTCCATCTGACCTATAGGCCACATATATTTAATGAGACTGAGATTTAATGAAGTTTTAGTACAAGCATTGTAGTCTACCACATTGAGGACACAGGAAATTCTATAACTTGGCCACAATCACATCGTCCAAAAGGAAATCATTTATGATTTTATTATTTGACACATACTTCAGTGTTGTTCAAGAAAACAATTCCACATGGTATACAGTGAAATATATAAGATATGTATATTTACATCACCTTTTAAAATTTTACATGATTTATTTTCATCAAATAATAATTGTTAGTTAAGATTTCCTTATTTTTAATTGATGAAAAGTTAGTAAACAAAACATGGTAAACAAAATATTTTTACAATAATAAAAAAAAAGAACTCATTGAAAACAAAGTTACATAACTGTTTAAAATTATATATCAAAAATTCATGACACAAATGGTATTGGAATGACAAATTAAATGCTGTTTTTATTTTTCTAAAATAAATATCAAACTAGGACTTTAAATACAAATGTAGTTTATTTGATTTTATAATCTTCTAACATTCTAAAATTTTATAATCTTCTAAAAGGCACTAAATTAGTTTCCATTGATTTATGTGATTTTATATTTTTATGTTGGCATGTAAATCATAATTTTATCCATGTGGATACTGTCATGCTACATAGCTAAAAAATAGATGGCATGTTTATTGTTGAATATTAGACACTACATAATAGATACATACATTATATAGCTTCATTTAAAAAATAGAATATTAAATGCAACATTGCTTAAAGGCACCAAAAAACTTTCATAAATCATATCCTTGATCAGCATTGTAAAGTAGACTCCAAATAGAAGTTCTTCAAAAGTAGTGATTGAATATATGTTCATATCTCATGCAAAGCATAACCTGTAGACAGTCTTCCTTTTGAAACACTGGAATTGTGATGGGATAGCCAATGAAAATAATAATTCTGTTCTACCTGCAGCAAAAAAGAAAAATTGAAATGTAATTTTTATACCTTTTAGAAGATCATTAAATCATTTCTCCCACAAAGTTAAATTCTTTTATGCCCAGAATCATTATATTTTTGAGAATGGCTAATCTGGCTGAAACTCCTCCCAGTTTGTTTTAAGTGGAGAAGCTTCCAATAAGGCTCTCAGCAATATCTTTCAATGGATTTCTAAAGCCTTTGATTTCTTCGATGATGATGTAGGGCAGTGGCAATGGTCCATCCCTCCTCCCCAGCCGCCATGCCCCGAGGCCACACCCCTTGACCTGATGATCTTCTAGACCTCAATGTGCTTGTCCCATCAAAGGAGAAATGTCTGCTGTTTAAAGTGCCACGCAGCTACTACATGGAGAATTGCACACAGCAGCCAGAGCACACTTCAACTATTTCCACATGAACTGAAACATGCTGCAGAGTTTTTTAAACTTTGTAGCACAGGGAAAGAAAATGTTTTAATTAGTAGTATCAGGTACAAAGAAAAACATGTCATTGCCTAGGAGACCTGGACAGCTTCTCCGGGGCATGAGGTCAGCTGGCAATCTAAGGAGCAGTTTCTTCCACACTCAGACTAAAGTTAATTCTGTGACACTTTGGTTTTCCTTCCCATGTTAACTGTCATCAATTTCACACCTAGTTTGCCTTTTCCTTTTAAGTCACTAGCACATCTACTCTTTACCTTGTTGCCTTCCCATTTGGGGCAGTCCACATTCTCCACTATTCCCTGATCAGGTCTCTTTATCCTATCTGCATCCTTAGCCACATGGTGTATGGAGGGAAGGGACTCTTGGAGACAGAATCTGGGCTAAGTCCTGAACCAGATTCACAGCCATGCAATGATGCACATAAACCTGTGTTCTCAAACAAGGCAGATAATTCAAGCAAAAGAAGTTGTGTCCTTATCCTCATTACTGGGAAACCCATGAATGAAGAGAACTGTCCTGCTAAAAGATAATCCTCATCCTGCTTTCCCGGAGTAATTTGAGGCTGGGAGGATGAAAAGATGCAAGAGAGAAAAAGGGAATAAGGGTAAGAGGGAGGGCTCTGTGAAAGGAAAAATGCCCTCACTTCTCATCTTTCCTCTAGTATTTTCCTTATCTTTTCTTTTCACTATGAAAATAATTATTTCTTTTTCTTAGAATTAGTTTTGCACCATATAGACCAGCGATACATTTGCTTGTGATGAGTCCTGTCAAAGGATCCCAGCAAAATGTTAATTTAGCCAAATCAAAAGCATAGTCTTCACACAGGTAGATTCTTTTTCACCCATTCCAAATGGCACAGAGAGATAATCAGCTTTCAAAGAGAAATCCCTGAAGGCAGTCTTTCTGGTTTCTCATTTGTTGTCAAGAATTGGGACCCAACTATAGCCTAGCATGAAGGAGGAAAGGGAGGGGGGTGGGTTGACAGAGGGAGGGTTGGTAGGGAGACCACACCTATGGAACATATTGCAAGTACAAGTTGGATCTATCAGGTGTAGAGCATAAATGTTTTAATCCTGTAATAGGGTAAAAGTTGTGAAGGCTATACTGTTTAATAGGATTTAAACATTCAAATTTGTACAAATAATCATCACATTGAATCCTATAATGGCATAAATGTATTTATGATCTATGTACGAAAGATTTAATTAAAAAAAAAAAAAAGAATTGGGACCAAAGAAGAATTAAGCTCTTGGATTCTCAGACTCCCTCCTTTGGATAAGTTCTCTGGGCTCGGTTCAAGATCTGTTTTCTTCATAAAGCAACCTTAAATAAAAGACCTTGTAGCCCTCTTGGAACTATAAAAGTCTCTTTTGGCAAGCCCTTTATGGTATAAAGACAAGAGTCCTTCTGCTTTTAGTACTCTGATTTCTATAAAGCTTATGTTCGGGTTGTGAGGACCTGATATCTATTCTGGTAAATTTAAATTTCGTTTCTGTACCTGGTTTAATAATTTGATTGATCTGCTGAAAACTGGGTTAAAATTTCTGTGAGCACTCACTTTGGTTTTATATTGGTATGGTAACACACATCTGTAAATAATTTGGCTCCTTTACTATTTCTCTCCCTGCTTGTTCTGAAAATCTGAGAGCAAAAATAAATCATTCCAAAGGGGGGACAGGACGTGGCCAATTAACAGCCACCAGGGTAGGTGTCATCATCTAAAACACAGGTTCAACTTCTTAAAATTCCTGACAGGGATTGTACAATTTTCTTTTGCTCTCAGGAGATTAATTAGAAATGGAATTAAGTGTAATGGGATTCTCAAATATTAATGCATGACAGATTTCTGCAGCTTCACCTACCAACATGGCTCTTCCTCATGCATGTTTTTAAAATTATTGGCCATCATGACCGTCACGAACATCCCATGCTTGTTTTTCTATAACTGAATAAAAGCACTAACTATAGGTTTAACATGTAGGGCAGGGGGACCCAGCCTTTTGGTTTCTCTGGGCCACATTGAAGAAGAAGAGTTATGTTGGGCCACACATTAAATACACAAACACTAACAAAAGCTGATGCATTTTAAAAGAATCTGTGCATAATTTCCATGGTATCTACTACCACAGATAAGCAAAAAACTCCTCCCATGATCATCCTAATTATGCAGTGGGTGTTCAGGAAGTTTTTTAAAATTGCTGAGCAAGTCCCAAGTGTGCAATCACTAATATGAAATATGTACATAGATTTGAGTAATAAAACATCTTTTTAATATTTTTACTGTAAAATGAAAAGTGAACAACAGAAAACTAGTGGGATATTTGACACTGAATTTGAGAAATGAATGCATCAATAGCCAATCCAGGGGAAGTAGGTGCAATTCAGTGGGTTCTCAAGGTTCTCATCAGATTTTTTGGTTCTAATTTTACTCTTAATGTGGTTCATTCTTGAAAATAGATGCTTGCAAATCTAAGTGCTATGAAAAAGTGATGACGTGAATAAGATCTGATAATAAAGTGAGGAATATTTGTCTCTGGGAAGACAGGATTATATAAGTCCAGTAAAGAGACATGATCAAATTTTTCTTTATGTTAAATATTAGATTGCAACTCTATGCGTTCTATTTGAAAATTGGCAGATAATTTAAGTCAACTGAAAATGGAGTTGCAAAGGCACCAAAATATTGATTACTTTCCTGGAAATCTTGAAATGTGTGTTCAAATTCCAGAATTAGATTATATAGCAAGGCTGCATCATTTTCACTGTTCACAGGACTGTGTTTAGCCAACTAGTTGAAATGTATACAATGATTTGCCTTAATTGGAGCGTGCCATGATTTTAGTTTCATTTGGCACTCTATTATGGTTTGAAACATTGTCTTGATAACTTGGTTTTCACTTTGAAGACACCTATTTAACTCATTTAAATGAGAAGCTAAATGCACTAAAATTGGTAAACCTACCTGTAAGTCAGATTTGATAGTCAAGTTTTAGCACATATTTGGTTTTTGATACCATAAAACAACTTGATAACATTTGACATATGGCCTGAACTTTGGCATCTTATTTCTGAAATGTAGCTATAGTCAGTCAGCATTGATCCTTTTAAGGAATTCTAGAATAGGCAATGATTTAATTCTTCCGCCGCTGTTAAATTCACAGTATTGATGACGATTTGCATGATGTTATCCATTTTTAAAGCTTTTGTACATAAATGTGTACTATACCATGATATCTCAGCACGTGTGAGTTTGGAGCAGCAATTCAATTGTCTTTTATTAATTTTGCAAGTCTTTCTCTTTTACCTGTCATTACTGGAACACCATCACCTGTACCAAATATGTTGAAAATGAACAAAGACAATCATTTTAACATATGTTGTACTCATTCATGTAAATTTCTTCATTCAGTTCTGCTCTTTAATGGCACTAAACAACCCATTTCTTCAGAGACATTAGATTCATCATCAATACCGCTAACAAAAATGGCAAATTGAGCCATATTTGTAACATCAGCGTTGTCATCCACCACCAAAGCATAAAATTTAAAATGAGCAGCTTTACTGTACAAACTTCTTTTGATAGATTTTCCAATTCCTTTTATTTGCCTGGCTGTAGTCTGGTGAGACAAACTGGTTTTAGCAAGATCCCCTTTGTCTGGGCAAATCTGATCTGTCATGTTTTCTATACATTGAATGAATTTACCATCAGTAAATGGTTTTGTTTTTTTTTGTTTTCTGCTATCAAATAATCTACTATCACATAATTCCCTTTTACAATGGAATCCATCTGAACTATAACTTTTTAAAACTTGTTTGTTGACAAGACTGTCTCAGTTCTGCTATTGTGTCCTTACAGCACAATCCTTCATATGCATCAAATTTGGCAGCATGTTTCTGCATATAATGTCTTTTAAAGCTTGCACAAGTTTCCTCCAATCAGCAGAGTGCCTTACTATTTTCATTAACAAAAAAAGTAAGTAGTCATTCGTCTACTTTTCATGGAACAATCTTTCTTCATCCATAGTTTTTTCATTTTTAGGGTTCTGTTTTCTTTTGAGATTTGGTAGAAGCCATGCCGAGATTAAAAAATAATATTAAATGAGGGACTACATTTGCATTTATTATGGATATTAATAAGAAAGTAGGAAGCAAGGTTTGAGCCCTTCCACATCTCTGCTGCAGGTGCAGGGCCAGGGGAGGGCTGATGAGAAAGTGCTGCAGGTAAAGTGTGAATGCTCCCCTAAGCATTCTTCTTTGATTATTGAGGTACCTCCACACCTTGGTGCCAAATGCAAATCAAATCCATTCTGAGATATCACCTAACTCCAATAAAATTAGCTCACTTCACAAAGTCCCAAATCTGCAGATGCTGGTATGGATGTGGAGAAAAGGGAATACTTTTACACTGCTGCTAGGATTGCAAACTAATACAACCTTTACAGAAAGATGTATGGAGAATCCTCAAGGAACTAAAAGCTGACCTTCCATTTGATCCTGCAATTCCATTACCAGTGTCTCCCAAAAGAACAGAAATCATTTTACCATAAAGACATTTGCATGAGAAAGTTTAATGAAGCCCAATTCATAATTGCCAAGTCATGTAACTAACCTAAATGCCCATCAAGCCGTGAATGAATTAACAAATTGTGGTATATGTATACCATGGAATACTATTCAGTCATAAAAAGATGGAGACTCTACATCTTTTATGTTTACCTGGATGGAGTTGAAATGCATTCTTTTTAGTAAAGTATCTCAAGAATAGAAAAAAAAGTATCCAATGTTCTCAATACCATTATGAAACAAATATATAAACACTTACACACTCATACAAATGATAAAACACAAATATAGCCTGGCAAGGAGGAGAGAAAGGAAAGTGGAGGGTGAGGGAGTTTGGAGGGAGGATGGAGGGATCTCGCCTAAGGTGCACAAAGCAAGGGTATATTTCAAAATAACTAAGAGTAAATTATAAATGTCTTACCACAAAAAAAATAAGTAAGTGAGGCAATGGCTATGTTAATCAATTTGATTTAGGCATTCCACATTGTGTATCAAATAATCACATTACACCTCCTAAATGTATACAGTCTTGATTTTAATGAAAAATTAAATAAGGCTCTGCACCTGTAGCTCAAGCAGCTAAGAAGCCAGCCATGTACACCAGAGCTGGTAGGTTCGAATCCAGTCCGGGCCTGCCAAACAACAATGACAACTATAACCAAAAAATAGCCAGGTGTTATGGTGAGTACCTGGAATCTCAGCTACTTGGGAGCTGAGGCAAGAGACTCACTTAAGCCCAGGAGTTGGAGGTTGCTGTGAGCTGTGACACCACAGCACTCTACCCAGGGCAACAGATTGAAGATCTGTCTCAAAACAATAAACAAAAAAAAATAAAATTTAAATAAAAAAGAATAATATTGTTGAATATTTTTTTTAAAAGAATGCTTACCTAACTTCTAAATAACATTGAACACCTGATGTCACAATAGCATGCTCAGATATTACCTATAATCTCTGCTTTACTTATAATTTCAGCACAAGCACATGTAGCATCTGATGGTGTCAATTCAACTGTCTGGCCTTGTCAAATAAAACCCTGGAAGCCACATGGCGGCTGTAAAGCTGAAGTCCCCATGTATGCAAATATCAAGAAAGTATGTATGTTTATTTTATGTGACATTGTGGTATATCATTTACAAAGTTCACATTCAAGAACCACCTAATTGTGTTCCATCAAAAAATTTACCAAGAAATCTCAAATGTTTTAAGTAAGTTTACGATTTGGGGTTGAGCCACATACACAGCCATCCTGAGCCACGTGCAGCCCTGAGGCCACCGGTTAGACACCCATGATGCAGAGGCTTATGAACTCTTTTTGTTGTTGTTGTTGTTGTTGTTGTCTGCCTACTTTGAATCTGCTGACTTTTCTCCTGGTTTTAAGATAAATTCACCATTTATGGCATTCTAGTAAAGAAAGGAAAATAAGAATCCTAAAGGACTTTCAAATTAATGGTTTTACAAACTATAATAGCTCCATGGCACCAACTACCTAGACACTTGAGACTCACCTCTTTTAATATAACATTAGGTTTGTCTGGCTAATAGTCGCTTAGGGTGATAGAGTAATTAACTGAAGGAATGATGGTTTAAAAGAAAAAAAAAAACTAGAAATTGTTTATACAAGTTAGGTTCTCAGATGAAACAGGCCAAAATCCTCCTCTCAGACTTCTGCCATGCTTGGGTTACAAACACTGAAAAACAGCAAATAGTTTTTTCTAAACCATTTTCCTACCTACACTAACCAGTCAAGCAAATCAGGTCAACAAACAAAAGAAAGATTTGTTACTAAAATTCAAGGCCACTCAGAGATTTTGTTTTTCTTATGCAATGTACCTAGTGTGAACTAAAAGATAAACATTTGAAGATTTAACCTCTAAGCTCATTTTAAGATAAAAAAAAGGTAAAAGACTTTTTTTTAAATCAACCTGCTATGAAAACTGCTTTGCCCATAATTCAGTCCACAGCCTTTATAAGATTAGAACAAATAAAAATCTGAAAGCTTAGCCATTAACTGATATAGTCTTCACTTGTCCTATTTTGTTAGAAATACAATTTGGATGAAAATAGAAAATAGAAATAAACTGTCCCCTTTATATTACCATGTTTTATGGTCTCCTGACTAAAATTTCAACTGGAGGCTGTAAGATCTGTGTGTGTGTGTGTGTGTATATGTGTGTTTAAATATGTGAATACGTGTTATGTTATAGGTTGTGTGTACGTTGTAGAATCTAGTGTAATTGTTCAGAAATACCTTAAGGAATTCTGTTAAGATTGAATTAAATGATTGAATGGTCATATAAATTGTTAAAATATAGTTAACCCACATACTTTTTTCTTTCATGTGACTTGAGTAAATGTTTGGTAAGTAAACTGTTTCTGATTTGTTGATAAAAGGATAGCAGAAATGTTGTCAGAATCGTGAGCAGACATTTTGTCTGGATTTGCGGATAGGACAGGATTATATTCATAAGTGCTAGATATTTTAAGGTGTCAAGATTTGGCACAAATGTTATAAAACTATAAATCCAGCCTCAGTAGAATGATCTTTGTGTAACTCTTTCATAAATAAGACTAGTTGAATATTATTGATTTAGTGAAAAGAGCTGTATCTTATAAGTTATTGGCAATAGATCTACATGTTTAAATTTAACATTGGTACTTGAATAATGATGCCAGGTATTCATAGGCTATTAAAGTGCTTCACTAGAAAATAGCTTGAAATAATGATTGGTTCTGTAGAATATTTCATTTTTCATAAGTAATTTGGATGTAATTGTTAAAATACATTAGATGAGTGTGAGATAAATAGTTGTAAAAGAACATTCCATGTAATCTTGAAGCTTAAAGTTACGTTGTAGTAAATTAAGCACTAGACATTCATTAAATGTCCGGCTTATTTCCAAATAAATTAAAATACTAAAACATGCATTGTTGGACACAAAATTGAAGTATATTTACCTCTGGCTTCTAAGATTTAGAGAAAGACAAAATATATTTGGGTCTATAAATAAATATATTCTGATACACGTGGAAAAATGGTTTTATGAAGAAGTGTGTTTCTAAAATTATAAAATATACATTCATAATGTGTTGGCATATGAAATGTTTAAAATTGCTCATTTCTTAGCTTTTCACTAAAAATTAAGCTTACCAAAGTTCTAATTAATATGTATAATTCTCTATACAAAATATACCAGAAAGGATTTCTCTATTGAGAAAATGGAATACTTTTGTCTAATTTAGAGAATAGGTTTCAAAATATGAATTTAGAAAGGCAATAGACACAAGATACAAAGGAATGAGGAAGTCGGAAGGAGACAGGTGAAAAAAGTTACAGGTATGAGTATGGAATTATGTTAAGTACATTTTAAAAGATAAGAAAAATTTTTCTATAAGCAAGATTTTTTTTTAATTTCAAAATTCCTTTATTGACATAAAATGAAAATGTTGTGAATAAATTGGTGCCAAATATTTCACTTAAATGTATACACAATATTAGGGTCAAAAAACCATTTCATCGGTCTTTGCTGTTTTTCCCTCTTCTGCACTTGCCTGGGTGGAGGGGAAGGGGATTTGCTGATGATGGTTACAGAGCCAGTGACCTGAGGAAACAGCACAAGGCCCACGCAAAAAGTCCCCTGACAGCTGTCACACACTTCACAGAAGGCCATTTCTTAACCATAGACACCAACTCCAGGTCGTATCCAGACAGAAAGGACGGCCACTGTTACCACCGGGGAGCGGTGAGTGATTTGGCCTTTCCTTTCTCAGTGGACTCCTCACCCTTCACATTCCACCTCCAGCATTTGGGGTGACCTCTGGCTTGTATCTAGGGGTGATGTGGACGGTACAGAGCGTGTAGAACCACCTTTTCTTGGAGTAGCAGCTTTGTCTGCCCTGGAAAGAGTCCACCTGGCCGCCGAGAGGGCGTCTTCGTGGCAAGTGTTCCCAGACTAGCTACACCAAGTGCCTTTACTTTTCCATTTCTCGCCACTGTCTTGTACATGGTGTGAATCACAGTCTCTGTCCGGAGCAGGGGGCCAGGATCCCACAGGCGTCCCACGGGGCTGTGTTAACCGCAATTCCGCAGCTCACCCCGCAAGTCCCTCCTGCAATGCTCCTGGCACTCTGGGGATGAGAGCCACTGGGTAAGATGTGACCTTTGTTTAGGGTGATCAGATTTTAACATTTGTAAAGCAGGACAACATGGGGGTGGGGCGGGGCAGGGCAGGGCCTGACAACAATGCAAACTTTGATAAGCAGTTCTTAATAATCACTTCTCAACAATTATTTGTTATTATAGTTTAACATTATAAAATTAACAAAAAGAATATAAAACTTATATTCTGGCGAAATAGCCACATGACAGCTGAAAACCGTATGTTCCCTTCCTGTTCTCCGCCTGTTCCTGCATTCTTTCCAAAAATTGGGACTTTTTTAAAACGCCCCGGGACGCTGGACAAATTGTTAAAAAGCGGGAATGTCCCGCCAAAAGCGGGACATCTGGTCACCCTACCTTTGGTCTCTCTTTGCCAAACTTTGTACTTACCTTGTGGCACCTGTTAACATGTGCCTGTACGTCAAAATAAGCTCTTCTTTCTTCCATGCGTTCCTGGTTTAAATTGCTGTTAAATTCAGCTACTTTTTTCGCAGTCTTCTTAATATACTTAGGCATTTTGCTGGCTTCAACTTTTTGAGTATTTGAGAGTTCCTTTTTTTAAAAGCTCTGTAATTCACTGTCATTCTTTACCTTACAGGGTAACAGGATAGTCAGTATGTTTGGCTGCATATTTATTCACTAAATCAATCACTTCATCACTGCACACACCGTGAAATCTGGAGTGCCTTGATTTCCCGTAATGACATTTAGCTTTCCAGGTGAGACTTTCTCTTTGGGAGACAAATCTCATCGCTCTGGGTATTTTCTGATAAAGGCCACACACAAATATTCACTGACTTGTCCTTGAAGCATTTAATATATTCCTGGGTCATAGGTGGCCCATTTGTACTGTATCGAATTTTCTTCTGGGCAGTGACTAAAGCCAAAATCTCAACTTGAAGTTTCACAACTCTTGAACTCTCTCCCAGCCCATGAGCCTCCTTCTGGGTGGCTGGGTCCCCCGTTTCGGTTGTCTTCATTGTTATCTTTGGGGACTGAGCTTGGGTGCTTGCTGGGTCTGCAGGCCCTGGTGTCACAGCCGCCACCACCAGGCAGGGGAGATTCTTGAGTGGTCCGTATTACAAAGGGAATCAAAGTAGATTTTTGTCCTAAACTAAAATGGTTAAGGAAAGGGGAATATAGGACAAAGCTGAAGTTGAGAGTAGACTGCAGATCTAAACACGTTGTGGAAGATTTGTAAAGGATGAATTTATGGGAGAAATTTTTTGTGTAATCAAGAGTAAAGTTAGAATGGGCTTATAAGTCTTTCTAAAGATCAAGCTTTATGCATTTGTCAGTATATATGGGTGTGTATATATGTCATATGATTGGTTGACTGATTGATAGATAGAAAACTAAATTTTCTCCCTTATGTTAAGACAAAGTTTTCATGAAGCACTGTTCTATTTTTAGTTAAAAATAATAATATAAAAAGAAGAGGTTTTTGCTTTTCATTCAAAAGTTTGTGTCTTTGAAATTTTAAACATCTTCTGAACTTCAGTTATTTCCGTTTACACTTTCTCTTTCTGCCACATTTCTCTCTGGTCTCGTTGTCCATGTAACTTTCTGTATTGCCTTTGAAATATTTTAATTGTCACTCTTTAGGTGAATGACTATTATTTCAAATGGCATATGATTTTACTTTGTTCAATTTTCATTGTGTGTATGTTTTATTTTTATATATTTTTTTTGAGACATAGTCTCTCTCTGCCACCCTGGCTAGAGTACAGGGGCATCAGAAGAGCTCACAGCACCCTGAACCCCCTGAGTTAAAGCAATCCCTCTGCTGTAGCCTCCCAAGTAGCTGAGACTACAGGTGTGCCCCACTGTGCCCAGCTAAGTGTTCAGAAGTTTGAAATTTTTTGACAGTATTGAAATGCTTCTCTAGAATTAAAGTTCTAAATTTAGTTTTTCTGACCTAGAATTAATTTTGGGATTTTTCAGCTGAGCCTCTGTAGATTCTTAAAGGATCTGTTTCTTATCATGTAAAGATGCTAACAATTAGACATATTTGGTAATTAATATGGGAAGCATTGTCAACAACAAAGTGAGCTAAACTTCAAGTTATATTTATATGGATGGTATTAATGTTAATATTCTAAAGGGTATATACAATTTATAAAGGTGTGAATGTGATGTTATAATGGTTCTTTTTATCTTAAAATGATGCATATAAAAGAAATAACTCCATTTCCTTGTCAATTGCAAACTCTCATTAGATTTTTAACCATAGCCAACCTAAGATTTTGTCCATCACAGTTATTATTTTAACTTTGTTTCTAAAACTGTTTGCAAGTACCTATAGTCCAAAATTGCTTTTCATGGAAAAAGACTCTCACAGATACTCTTAAATATAAAATTTTAACAACTTTAAAATCAATGCACTAAGTAAAACTTTTCCAGAATTCTAATGAAGGAATTGATGGATTTGTGAAACTGCTAATCAAGATCAAATAAAACAAAAAATTACATAAGATTGAATAACTGAAAAAGATAATTTTATGACTTTTACTTGAAATATTGTGGATTCTGTACCTAAATATGTTGTTTTCAGATTTAAGGAAACTTTTTCTCTTAAGCTTTTTTTTTTTTTTGAGACGGAGCCTCAAGCTATCCCCCTGGGTAGAATGCCATGGCATCACAGCTCACAGCAACCTCCAACTCCTGGGTTCAAGCCAGTCTCCTGCCTCCGCCTCCCAAGTAGCTGGGACCACAGGTGCCTGCCACAATGCCCAGACATTTTTTGGTTGCAGCCATCATTGTTGTTTGGAGGGCTAGGCTGGAGATTCGAACCCGTCACCTTAGGTGTATGTGGCTGGCGCCTTAGCCGATTGAGCCACAGGTGCCGAGCCCCTCTTAAGCTTTTATAGTTTAAAACAGTTTGGTAAAATATACTTTTGCAAACAAAAGTTGAAATATTTACTCCTACTTTATCTCTCCAAAATTCAGGAACTATCTCAAGTGTATTCTTATTTTTAAGGCAATAAGATTAATTAAATAAGTTTAATGAGAATTTGTTCTTTCTATAACTAGAATATAATTAGAAACATTGGTTATATTACCACGTCCTGAGAGAAATGTCATATTCAAGAATTGGAATAGAACTCTTGGCGTCAAAAGTTCCCAGCCTTACGAGTGGGTAAAAACTATCACTTCCTGGATGGACAAGGAACCTCAATATAGTGGGTGAAATATAAAATTTGCCTTGGTCTGGCTTTTTAGCCTTGAAAGATTTTAAATATGAGGGTTTTTTTCTTTTTTCTTTTTTTAAAGACTAGTTCAGTGCAATAATGAGAAGGGGGCGGAGAGAATAAAGAGTTTGAACTATAACTGACTGTGAATAATCCATTGCAATCACTCATTGCCTTCGGACCAGCCAAATCCAAGGTTATTATGTGACTAATTGATATTCTTGCTGCATGTATATAATCAGGCAAAATTTGATGAAACTAAACTAATGATACAAACCTTTTTGTTTTATTCTGATTATCTTTAGTAGAAATTAAGGTAATTGAAGAGAGAAAAAATTGTTTCTAAAAAAACATTTATAATAGCTCTGTTCTTATTGTAGCCCTGTGTCTAGATTTAAATTTCTTGTTACCTACCTGTAGACAGGACGGGGTCCTAAATTCTTCTGGTTTCCTCTTATCCAGCTTTCTTTCCTGGAAGCCCTATAAATTAAAACTAAGTAAATTTTAAGGGACAAGTCTTGTGCCTAATGAATGGAGCACATAGGAAGTGCACTGGACCTCCCAGAGCCATGAGCAGAGATGTTTGGACTCCAGACCTGGATAAAAGTTGGCAGCTTCATGCTATGGGTGGCATTTCCCAAGATGCTAGAATCCAACCCTTCATCATGATGAAACTCTTGCCCTTCTTAATATTTCCTTTCTTATGCCTCCCTTTTTAACTTGGCAGGACAATGGTGTAATTAAAATTTCACAATCTGCTTTTGCTGGTAACTTGACAAAACCTGACCTAAGAGATCTTTAGACCCCTATTGGATAACATTGGCACTATCCCTAATATAACCCTTGCTCGCTCTCTTTTAATTCAATTTAGACATGGGACAGTGGAGGATAAAATTGTATAGATTATCTATTGGTCAAATAATAAATGGTCTAGGCTATTGCTAATACCAGATACTGTACCTGGTTAAATTTCCTGGAGAAGTTGAGATCCAAATACACAAAATTATGTAACACACAGTAATAACATGTCTCAGCTAATTTCTTTTAGTCGTTTAATGGATTCAATTTGTTACCTTTAAACCTAGCTTCCATGCTCAAAACTACTATGCAGACTTTATGATATTATTATGCAGACATTATGATAGTAACCTTACTTTTCATTTTTTTTCTTTCTTTCTTTCTCTCTCTCTTTATTTATTTATTTATTTATTTATTTTTTGCAGTTTTTGGCTGGGGCTGGGTTTGAACCCATCACCTTTGGTATATGGCCCTACTCCTTTGAACCACAGGTGCCACCCACCTTTCATTTTTCTTTTTAAACTTTGCACCTATTGTTCATCAAATTTCAGGAAAAGTACAATTCCCAAAAGAATAATGTTGGGCCCACACTTTGAGATGATAATCAATGCCCGTGGAGCCGTAAAATTGAACTTAACAGTGAATTCGGGTAGACTTATCCTGAGAACCACTCCTTCCAAACCTCTCTTGTTGCTGACATGTAACTAAAAGGATTTTGACACTGGCTTTTGGTCACTAATCACTCTCTGCAAGTTGGGACCAGACCAGACCAGACCAAATCAGGATACTCATGTGTCCAAGAGCACCAAGGGACAAGCAACATCTCACTACAAAATAGTTGATCAGTGTTGCTTTCAAAGAAAGATCTTAATCAAAAGAGAACAATGGGAAAGGTGTCAAAATCAAAATGGAACCATTTGTGCTAAAACCCTGACAAATGGAGCCTGGGAAGGAGGGCTCTCATGCACGTAGGCCTGAGAACAGGTACTATCACAAGACTAAAAAACACAACTTTGCACAAAGGTAGCAACAACCTTACAAAAAGTTACTTCTATGGGGACATCGGCCCAGCACCTGACTGTCCAACCTTGAATTCTCATCACCTTTGTTATGATTCTTGTAGCCAAGGATAATTATTTCTCAAAAATAATGAAATCTTCCTCAGATTACCTGTAAAAACTTGTGCTTGCCTCTCCTTCTTTGAATATACACATAGCTTACTGTGGTACGCAAATTCTCATTGTACTGCTACTCCTGAATAAATATCTCTTTATTTTTTAATCTTAAAGAATCTGCCTCTCTGTCTGTTACTTAGGTTTTTGATGCCATATATTACTGATACAATCATACAGTGATCCTGACCATTTAAAAACCCATATTACCTACACTTATTGCACAGTTTAGAGAGTTTAGAGAGGGTAGTCCATCCAGCTAATATTCCCAAACAGTGGAACCCAGCGAGACACACTTCACAGTGCAATGTCTCTTATCAGACTGTTTTATGGCCAGAGAACTTCAGCTGGTCTGCTAAATTCAGGAACTGCCAGACATCCATCCCTGTCAGGTAGAACTAAAAACACAATTTTCTCATGACCTAGAAAAACTCTCCCAAAAGTTAGAAGAGAAAGTAAATTTTTATTGAATAAAAGTTAAATCAGAATGTGGTGCACATTACAGGCAATCTGCTAAGTGATTACAAAGATATAATGGGAACTCACATTTTTATATAGCTGAACAGACACACCTGATTACATGCATATTCTCAGGATGTACAGTACGTAGTCCTCAAGTAAGAGGATTTGACAGCACCATTTGTCACAAATGGTTCATCCCACATGCATTTGGTAATTGAGGTGACCACCTGTGTTAACTAATTGTATGTATTCAAAGTTTCTCATTCTTATGACAAGAAGTACTTTTGGGCTAAGAGGAAGGTGCCCACTAAAGTTAGGCTCCTACCCTCCAACAGAATTGGGGGATGTCTTCCTTGATCATTGTGTTTTAAAGAGATGACCCTCAGGTCCTTGGGAAAGGCAATGCTGGGTTGTAAAATTGGCAGGAATTATTTGAAAATATTTACATGTCAAAGAGAGAGAGAAAAAAAAATCACATTACAAAGTAAATCCCCTGGCAGAAGGGAAAGAAAACTCTGAGGTTAGGTCACCAGCCTTCTGTAAAGGCTTGCATAAGAGGGAAGTGAAGGACCTAGAACAGTAATTTTCAACCAGTGTGCTATGAAAAATTTTTAAAGATTATTTGTCAAATTATTTTTTGAAAGAAATTCAAAGCACAGTTAAGTATATTCTTTTTATACTTTTATGTTTGATCAACATAATTTAAGTGTGCCATACAAGTGTGCCCAGAGTTGCAAGGGTGCCGTGAATAAAAAAGGTTTAAAAACACTGACATAGAGGCATGAAAGACCCTAAGATTCAGCCAGACTGGGTGGAACCTTAAAGCCACCTTGGTCATAGACACAGTTAGAGTTTAGCGTACTTTGTATGAAGCCTACATATATTTCTGTTATTTATATCTTACTAATTTCTATAAAACCAAAATATTTTTTTTTCTTTTTTGAGACGGAGCCTCAAGCTATCCCCCTGGGTAGAGTGCCATGGCATCACAGCTCATAGCAACCTCCAACTCCTGGACTCAAGGGAGTCTCCTACCTCCATCTCCCAAGTAGCTGGGACCACAGGCGCCCGCCACAACGCTTGGCTGCCATTTTTGGGTTGCAGCCATCATTGTTGTTTGGCAGCCCGGGCTGGGGATTCGAACCCGCCACCTTAGGTGTACGTGGCTGGTGCCTTAGCCAATTGAGCCACAGATGCCTAGCCAAACCAAAATATTTTTATCCATACTTCCAAAATGTTACCAAAGCTTTTACAATGCTGATGTAAATGTATAGCTAGCTTCGTAATATCTCCCTTACTTTTATGTAGTGACAACCATTTTCTGGGCAATCTGCCTTTTCAAAAAGGCAAAGGCAGAAATTTCAGTGTGATGTTGATGATGGTGATGATTATTTTACTAAAGATTTATCCCCAAAGACATTGTAATTTCAAAGCAGGGATGAAGAATTAAAAGCCAAATATTGTGAAAATTTATCTGGCCAATATTTAAATGACTTCATTGTAACTGCAATTAAGATATTTTTTGGCTTTTTATTTCCAAAATGATGCTTTTCTTCACTATATGTTATCAAAACATATTTTGTTCTATGACTAAAAACAATTCGGCTAAGAGTTAATCTAGATTTACTTGGGTAATAAAAAGATGAGGAGCCAAAATAAGATTACTATTTCTCCCATCCAAGTACTAACCAGGCCCGACCTGCAAGATTATTATTTCTAAAATTTCAAAATAATGTTTTTATGAAAGCCTGTTTGTATTTTGTTGACTTAGTCATTTAATAGTTGTTTAAAATTCCTGTCACTTCCTAATATAACATACTTTGAGACATGTATGTCTATGGTTAGTTGTGAAGAGAGTTTGTTTTGTTTTTATTTTCATTCTTTCATTTTTTTGTTTGTTTGTTTTTTTCTTTTTGAGACAGAGTTTCACTCTGTTGCCACAATGTCATGGCATCAGCCTCGCTCACAGCAACCTCAAACTCCTGGGCTCATGTTATCCTCCTGCCTCAGCTTCCTAAGTAGACACTTGCCATAATGCTTGGCTAAAACATTAGGCACCTGCCACAATGCTTGGCTAGTTTTTCTATTTTTAATGTAGATGGGGTCTCATTCTTGCTCTGGCTGGTCTGGAAATCCTAAATTCAAAGGATCCACCCACTTCGGCCCACCAGAGTGCTATGATTTTACTTGTGAAACATCACATCTGCCCCAAAATGTTTTGTTATTTAATATTCCAGTTTGAATAAGCCAATTAATGTCTCAATGATGTAGCTTCTTATTTTTAAATGTAAAACTATGGCGCATGCCTTAGTTAATTTATACGTGAGTTGAGAAAATAAATAAAATGATCAATGTATAGAAATGTTGTAAGTCACGATTCTTTATTCCTTAGGGAATATATCTATATTTATTCTATATTCCTCAGGTTTATCCTTCTTACTTAGAATTATTATCAGGAAAATATGAAATTTTAATTTTGGTTGTTTTGCAAAATATGCTGACCATTAATTGATGGTATCATTAATCTATACTTAGCAAAGCAACATAGTTAAAATAATATCAGCAAAATATAAAACTTATGAGCTAGATCACATGCCCTGAATTTGCTAGGAAAATGAATTGTACTCTCACAAAACACAGTGAAGCAGTGTTTTCTTAAACACAGAAATTAGCATTCAAATAATTGGATAATTTCAGTCAACTATGTGTACAATCTATAATGCTTCACATACTAAGATTATAGATGTCTTTTTATTATCTGTGAAGTTTCTATTCAATTAAATTATAAGTATATAACATCATCCATGTCTCAACTTGTGTCAAGTCTTTAATAATTTATAAAATCTTGGATTACTAATATTGAAACTCTGGTTAAAATTTTGGACTTGCATAGGCCAAGAACTGTCCATCATTACTCAGATACTTGGCATTATTGGTGGAATTTCACAAGTTACATTGCAATAGTAATTTTGAAAATTTCTGTTTCCAAAACCTTAGGTTTTTAATAAAATTCAAACTATGCCAGAATAATTTACCCAATGTTACCATTTACCTAAGCAAATGTCTTCTGCTATACCATTTACATAACATAATCTGGTTCTAATCAATGAAAAATATATACTGTGTTTCCCCAAAAATAAGACACTATCTTATATTTATTTTTTCTCAAGAAGACACACTAGGGCTTATTTTCAGGGGATGTCTTGTTACATGGCATGGCTATGCAGCATGTATGCATAGCCATGCCCATCACTAGGTCTTATTATCAGGGTAGGGCTTATATTTAACAAATGCATAGAAATCTTGCTAGGGCTTATTTGGGGAGAAACACGGTATTATATGTAAGTTAATCACTAGTTAATTTAAGTATATTCACTAAATTATCTCTATGTATAATTTAATTTTTTATTTTAAAATTCAATATATATTTTTAGAAATTATGTATTTATAACCACAGAAGAATAAAATTATTTCAAATAGAAATAAATATCACAATATAAGTGTCATTTTTTTCTATGTTTCTACTATGCTTTTAGATTAGAGGTAGGAAATCTACTATTTATCTTTTCTCTGAATATTTCTCAAATAAGGAAAATAAGAAATAGCTTAAAAATGATTTTCAATACTATTTTTCAATCCAAAGTACATTCAATACTTTATAAATAGTAATAAAATTTCTCAACAAAACTGAAATTACAGAGACTATTATAGTTCATAGATTTAGTATCATTATTTTAAAAATAGGTAATTTAAAAATTTACTTCAAAAACACCTAAAGCAGGCTAAGGATTGTGGGGAAAAATATTGCCCTTAGCTTTAACTGTCTTTCAACTAAATTGCTAGAACACACACGCTCCTTCAAGCATAGCATTAAGGCAATTGCTGTGTGAGATTCAGAAATCAATAGAATTGTCAAAAATGCTCTAAGTGCAGCATTATGAAAAATAGGAACCATAAGACTTCCTATAGCTTTTTAACCTCTGTCAATAGAATTATTTTTAGACTGAAAGTATTTCAACATGTTTTGACTTCTTTTTAACAATTACAGATATGGAAAATCAGAATGCCACCAGAGACAAATAAATAAATTCAAATATTACAAGTAGTTAGAACTACTATTTAACAGGTCGTTCATTATCCATGCAGGAATCCCTTCTTATTGTCACCATGTCATTTCTGGTTATGGTTATTAGAAAAGTCACAGTACTGTAATTTACCCCCACATTTTGTGATAATGGTGTGTTATTTTATAAAGCATTTACATTCTGCGCGAGATTCTTTATGCCTTTCCACAGGCACCAATAATGTTACCTTTTTCTGTATCCTACTGATTTCTTCTGGCACCCTATTTCCAGAAGGAAATAATTGCCTTATCTCACAAGTTTTGGCATTAAAAAATGATTGATAAAATTTTTCCCATCTGCTAATATAACTTGAAGGAACTTTGTACTTTTTTGATTGCTGGCTGCAACATCTACAAAGGACATTTTTAACCTTTCACTTTCCTTGTATTATTTCCTCTTTTCCATATTTCACTTTCCTTTCAGATATTTTTCCTTTTTCAAAATGCTGCCTCAAAAATTTAGTTCCAGGCATTCATTTGATAAAATTTTCTTCAAATTCTGGCCAATTTTGGGTAAGAAAAAACATCAATAATGATAATAACAAATATACAAGACTGTTACTTAAGTTACCACAATGAATTTCCCAGTGTTTATACATTATTGTGATATATAGTCCCCTACCATCTTGATTATAGATGATTGTAGTCTGTTGTGACAATAAAACATAGTAGAAGTGACCTTGTGCCAGTTTTTGCTTTAGTCCCTTAATTACTTTGAAAATTTCTGCTTTTTTTTGTTGTTGTTGTTGTTGTTGTTGTTGGTGGTGGTGGTGGTGGTGGTGGTGGTGGTGTTGAACATTCATTTTAGGAATATTCTCTTGTATTCTTTATTCTCTCTCTAAGCCACCATGCATGATGTCCAGGCTTCTTGTTGGAAAGGAAGAAGCTCTAAGGAGATGTGGTAAAGCCCTGGCCAATGAGATAATACATAGTGTAGCAAGAGAAGCAGCGAGGCACTGGGCTTCACCAGCAGCCCCGAACCCAGATGCCATATTGCTCTGTGGGAGATACTCCAAGAGTGACCCATTAAGGAAATTCCCCACTGAGACCCAGCCAACCCATAGAAGAGTATGATATAATAGCTGCATATAACTAAAACAGCGTTGGGTGCTTAGAAGCAAGATGCCACCATAACAAATATCTGAACCATACAACACTGTCTTTAGGAACAGATGATGGGCCTCAAAAAGATGGCAAAGTCTTCAAGAACAGTGAGTAAACAGTTATTGGAGGCTAGAGGAAAGAGTACCAAATTGTGTACTGGAAGTACAATTCATAAAACTGTAACCTCCAGTAACAGGGAATGTAGAAAGGCAAACTGATGGATTTGTGGATCTGGCTAAAGAGATTCCAGGTAGAAGACTGAAAATTTCAGCTAACTTCTTTTGGTTGAGTATGGTAAAGAAAGAAGAAAATCCTTAGGCAGAACTTGCATCACGCACCTGTAGTCTTAGCTGCTTGGGAGGCTGAAGCAGGAGGATCACTTGAGTCCACATGTTTGCAGTTGTTGTGAACTACAAAGCCATGGCACTCTACCAAGGGTGATAGAGTGAGACTCTGTCTCCAAAAAAAAAACTCTTAAGGCAAAAGAAAAAAGCAAAAAAGGAAAAAAGAGAAAGGAAAAGAAAAAGGACATGTGCAGTTTTCAGGGCTTCCTCAGTTGTAAAATAAGACTTCCTGTTCAGATTCTCTCTGGACATTAAGAATCTTAAAGGGCTTTGTATGTGACTGAAAGTAGGCCTCTAAGATATTAGGAGTATGCGAGTATGCCTTATATGTTCTCACAACTAGACATTTGGGATTCTGAAAATTTTCAGGGCACTATCCCACAACACAGTGATTCTTAGCCCAAGATATATCATCAATTCACTAATACAACATTCCCATTTCCTCTGTTTATTTGTTACTCTGTGGGAGTAAGTAAAGGCAAAGATTCTTTCAAGCTATTGGGTTATTGTAGTGACATAAATAGTTGAGTAAATATCAATTATTAATTTGATGATGTGTTTACTGTTAAAAGATAGTTCATTAAGGTCTTAATTATGTTATAGATTCTGCATTCAAGCTATATTTGGAAATTAGACAAATAAAATAATATCAATAATACTCTACTAAGAAATTTGGGGATCAGCACAAGAGAATGAAGAAGAATGGTTATAGAGGAGTTAGGATTTGAGATAAATCTTAGGGCATGCATAGTCCCAAAACACAAATAATATACAAATAATACAACTTGGGGAATGTAAGATTTGACAGAATCTGTCTTGTGAGCTAGGATTTCAGAATTGAGAATACAGGCAAATTTTCTAACTTGACTGGGTTTTAAGTCTAGCAGGACATATAATTACTAAGTAAACAAACAAATAAATTTTGATAAAATTTGGAAGACTATTTCACAAAAGAGTTTATCATTTTAGCTAATGCATATATAATGAATATACCCGGAAGTGAAAAGGAGCTTGGTAAAATTTTAGTACAAAGAGAATTGGACTGACTGATATACTGTGAAGGATGAAGAAATAATGGCATGTGTGTCCAGAAAAAGATCAGATTCTAAAGTCCTTTGAAGGGCAAGGCAAAAACCTGGGAATTTTTATTAAGAGGAATAGGAAGTCAGGGAGTGAAGAGAGAAATGATCTACTCTTCCATTAAAAGTTCTGGTATATGGGTAGAGAATTTAGCAGGGGTTCAAACATGACAAGGAACTCAGGAAGGTATTGGGTATTTGGTCTTTAGTGTAGACCAAAGTCATGAAAGTGCAGGTTAAAGGCTACACATACTTGCAGGATGTGTTTGAGATAGAATTTAAAGAACTGAGTAATAGATGGAGAAATGAATGGTATAAGTTAGAAGACATTTTTTGACTTGGGAAAATAGATGTGAGGACAAATGAACTCTGAAATTCATCTCTATGCATCCTGAGATATGTGGGGGTAGAAAGAAAGCAGTTAAGTTAAATATTTAAATGGGAAATGATCAGATACTAGATTCTCTCCTTGAAAGCTATGCTCTGATACTGGTGCCTAATGCAGCCTTCAAAGCATTTTTTCTCCGAGGAGTTCCCAAACATAATTGTCAGACTTCTCAAGACAACTCTGATGGCCATTGCAGAAAAAGAGTTCCAAAATTATATCAAAAGGGAGTACTTTGAAGGTGTCTGTGGTGATATTCAGCAATGGGGTATATCGTCCCTTTCCTAGGAAGAATTCGCTAACTTCGTTGTCTGATCTTGTACGTCTCCTTTCATTTTGTCTTCATAGCAAACTTTTGAGAGAGAAACTACTTAAGAATAGAGGAAGACATGGCTATTAGGAGTAGTGAGTAATTTTCAAAAGTGTTGTAACTTTCAAAAGAGAGAATGAAAAGTTGGATTCCTGTCTTTATCCTTTGATAGACTGTTCTCTTTTCATTGCTTTGAACCAGTAGATGGAGGACGTGGCAGGGGGTACCTGTGGCAGGACCAAAGTAAACAAGTAACAAATGTGAAAACTGAGTAGCTGAAGGCCAGGATACACCTTTTACATTTAGGAACTGTGTTTGATGTGGCTAGCCTACTGAGGAAATCATGGTGGAAGGGCCAGTGGGGGGAACATTATATACTGAGAACATTTTTTTTTTCAACTACATGATGTTCTTAAATTATTTTGATCAGTTGAAAAAGAATGTGTGTTTAATAAAGGTCACTAGGGCAGTTATTAGGGAGGGCTGATTGAAATCGTCTTAGACTGTAAGTAGGAATTCTTCCATGTCAGGAATGGTGAGAACTTGATTTGCACCAATAGCAATGGGAATGGAAAGACACTGATGGCTTTGTTATATTACTCAAAAAGTTAACTTTTTTTCCCCCGGTGAGTAGATTCCCAGGATGAAAAAATATATATATAAGCCAATGTAATACAATCTGTGGATTGAGATAAGAGATTAATGGTGAAGAATTTAAATGCAGTAAAATTCAGTAAACCATGAGTTAATTTGAGGGTAAATTAATGAAAAGAGTTTAGACTCCAGATAATGTATTTTACCCTGAGGAGTGCTAACACTACCTTTGTTGTGTTGGGGTTTCACGAGAGACAGACAGCGTCACCACAGGTGCAGTCTCGCATCTGGAATTATTATAGTGCAAGAGAGAGACTACCCGCTGAAGGCAAGTAGCAAAGCTTTATTGTTCAAGACCACTTTTTATAGTTGTCTGGTCACATACACATTATTAATTAACAAGCAAAGCATTCATACTATCTTCTAAAGTTAGTTCAACCTTCAAAGAGACACAAAGTTTGAAACCTTGAGACAGCTGCAAAAGGGAGTTTGTCTAAAGACTTGAGACTACCAAGAGG
>CAUYQV010196087.1:0-11289 GCA_963574575.1 Galagoides demidoff | reverse complement strand
AGTACGAGAGACAGCAATGTATTTAATGCACTTATTGTATATTTAATAAATGTAAAACATAAAAGACAGCAATGTATAGTCCATACCGTGCATATGCACACAAACAAAATGAATATTACCTGTACATATGCCCCTTAAATTGAGAGTATATTTAAGTGGGAGCATTTTTTGAATCCTCATTATACTGGTTTTTCAAATATAGAGGTTGCTATACATGAAGTATTTTCCCATTTAGGCCATCTGATTTTTGTCTTTCTTTTCTGTTACTTCACCTCTGTTCCCTTATCCCCATCTTTAGCCACAGCTCCCTGTTTATCCAATGCATCTTCTCCTAGACGATTGGATTTGGCTATTAGAGGTGAAATAACCCAGGAGATAGAGCAGATATTTGTGGAAAACAAATTATGTGCCAAGTGCTATCTTGGTAGAGTAAGGCCTTAATATGGCCAAGCTTTTCTTAAAGGCAGGTTTAGGATTGTTGTAAAAGTCATAAGTGTGGGGTGTCCTGAAAATAAATCCAGGCTTCTCATTTCCAGCATCCTTCCTCTTCTAGTCTCCACTAATACAGTCTCATCAACTGGGACCCTGGAGTGCTCGCTGCACAATTACATGTGTGTCTTTCCTATTAGTCTGCTAAGGTTGTGCAAATCTTCATCTGCAATTTTAGTAACTAGAATTGTATATTCCCCTGATTTTACTCCTCTTCAGTGGTTTGAGAATTGCTGAGTTGAACAGCTTCTTGTACAGTATTCATATTACATGTCTGTTGTGCAGAAAGCAGATTATCATAGCCAGGTAAGATAGGATGAAGACCTAGAATAGGAGAATAGCTGTAGAAAGGGAGAAATATGGATAAATTAGAGACATACTTACCTGGCATGTTGTGAGAACTTGGGGATAAATTAGCTAGATGTGTTACGGAGAAGGGAACTTTATAGCTAGCTCTCAGGTTTCTGACTTCTGAAACTGGATGTTGGAGCTATTCCCTGAAGCATGACTTATCAGGAGAGGACGGGGCTGGTGGGGAAAGACTGTGCAGAGAAGTGGAATTTGAAATGCCTTTGAATATCAAAGAGGAGACGTCAAGTACACCTCCGAACAGATGGATTTAGAGGAAAGGTTGGCCTTGGAAGTATAAACTTTTGGAGTCATCAGAATACAGACATTAAATCAGTATTTGGGGACGTCCCTAACAAAAGTGTAAAGAGTGAGAAACAATGTTCCCAGAATGGTATCCCCAAAGCACTTCACTATTTTGAAGTCAGGTTGTGAAGGAGAAAGGAAGGGTCAGTGAAGGACGCTTTGTGGAACAGAAGGGAATCCAGGAGCACATGATGTCACTCTCCCTGCCATTATAAGAGAAAAAAGAATGCAGTTAAGGCTAGCCCTGGGACTTTCAAGGAGGAGTGGGGGAAGTAAATTGGTTTTCTATTCCATGTGCCACGGGCGAATTCAGTTGAGAATTGCTGCATTGTACCATGTTGTCTTTCTAGTGATAGTAGCCAGCTAAACACGAAGCTTTAAAAAAAAAACCCTCTTTAACACAATCAGCCAATTTTAAGAATATTCAGGCAAAATGTTTTTCCAAGTTAAAGAAGAATCACCTTGGAGAATGAATTGTTTGGAGGGAGGGATTATGAGATTTGAGGGCTGGATCTAGGTAGCATTTTCAAGATATTGGTGAAACGGGTGGAAAATAATCACTTTTCAAACAGCTCATTCTAAAAAGCCTTAATTCCTGGAAATATTCTAGCCCACAGAGCAAAAATATTCCTCAGTTTAATCTCAAACATAAGTGGCCGATATGTGTCATGGCAGTCTGCAGCTCATAGCTTGTGCGGAGGACAGTCCTACCGAGCCAGATACAGTGGTGAGGGTGGACGCAGTGAGGATACTTTTATAGTTCACATTTAGTGGACCATAATAGGCTAATGTCATCAAATGTACTGAGACTGCATCTCTTTTGTGCCTTTGGCTGCTAATCAGCTAGGGCAGCCAATGGTCTTTAATATATAACTACTTTAATCCCTGTGGTAGTTGAGACTAGGGGTACTTTGAAATAAAGAAAACTACCAGTTCATGTTTCTAAGGACAAACACGTGCCAAATACGGAAGTTTTGTTTTGCATCCAAGAAAGGAGGATGGAATTTGGGGCAATGAGGGAGGGGAGAGTGATCGGTTTGTTGGTGCATCGCCAAGAAATAGTTCATTCTTGAGTGAATATCATGTACAGAAATTGCCTAGGATAACGTCTGGCTCCACTGAACGCTCAATAAATGTTGGAACTGAACTTTTTTTTTTTTTTTACCTATTTACTTCTCCAAAGAATAATTGTAATTAACTCAACATTCTGATCAATATCTGGCACACTGATGTTAGATCATTAAAAGAAACAAACAAGTAAAGAAGTGATTAAATATTAATATTTAATTCCAGTATTGTGCTATACATTGTGTAATTGTCATTTATCTTACACTAATAACCTAGTTCCTCACAAATCTTCTGACAAGTCTTCAATACTTCTTAGTAGGCGATTGAGTAAGAACATTCTGCAAGTATAGGAATATTGACCTGTTGGTGTTGAGCAGCTATTTATCTTTACTGAGACAAGGACAAGGGAAAACGGATTTCAATTGTACAAATTAAACACCTCCTATGACACCAGATAGAATTCATCTCTATAGATTGTTTGAAAGTGACACAGTACAGCTAGATTAATCCTTCCAAAGCATAGCCCTGATCTTATAAATGCATGTTCAGAAAACTTCAATGGCTCCCTATTATCTGGTCCTCTACTTTTCAAGGTTACATCCTGTTCCTCCCCTTCAAAGACCCTTAAACTTGACCACAGCTATTCTTCACCTTGCCTTGTTTTTCCAGTCAAGGTTATTTCACCATTCTATGCCTTCTAGAGTGTATGTGGCTCTTCACCTTCAGGTCCATCCAAATCTTAGCTATCTTTTTCAGTTAGTTGCCCTTGATCCCATAAGAATAATCACATTTTCCTCTGAGAAGTTTGATTAGTATTTATGACACTTAATACAAACAGGCCAACCATCTCTTTCTTGCAGTTCTCAAATCTCAAAAGCCATGAAAATAGAAAATTTTCACAATTCATTAAAAATTTTTGATGTGACCTGAAATTATTTGGTAGTAAAACCTAACCCTAAGTAATGTGAGATTCTCCCCAGTTTTTATTTATGCAAGTTTAACATTAATATTTGTATATTTCAGTTCAGAAATATAAATATCTTTGATTATGAGATACTGCCCCAAATGCTAAGTGTATTATTTAATATACAGTATATGGGCATTGTTACTCTTCTAAGTCTGAAAATTTATAAATTCACAAATGCATCCATCCAAGGTTTTTGGATAAGGAATTACAAACTTAATCGTATTGACATACAGTTGTCATTGTGTTTGTCTGCCTAATATCCAAGCAGTCTGAGAGAATCTGCCATTGTGTGAGCCTGGAGGGAATTATGTCTCTGTCTCAAACATGGATTTTGAAGTAGCCAGATACTTCACTGTTTACTCTCTGACACATGGCCATGGATGCACAACTTAGACTTCACTAATTGAATGATTCCTTCTGGAATTTTGAATTAAGGGGAGAGGTGCAAAGAAACATGGGGAATTAGAAATTATGTACTGGCATGGCAGAGTCAAGCAACCAGATGCAGTGAGGCCCACATAGCCATCTTATAGAGTGACTTTGGCTGTATTTTTTGCTTCCTGGTAACCTTCTTGATCATTTTTTGAACATTACTTTCCAGACTTTATATTGGTTCTGTAAACTATCCACTATGCTTTTAATACTTGTTTATTTTTGCTGAAGTTAGCCAAAGTCAATTTCTGTTGTCTGTATCCAAAAACCTTAATTGATTATACACTATCTTTTCCTCCCCTCTCCACTCTCATTTATATTTCAAGGTCCTTAAAAATAAGAATTGTGTGTTTTTCCTCTTTGCATCTTCAGAGCACCTTGTAATGACAGATTATTGATTATTTTTAAGTATGGCAGCAACAAGGTGATCCTGAAATTTTAGACCATTCTCTCTAAAGTATGAAAAAAAGGGGTGGAAGAAGAATGATAAGAATATTTCCATTGGCAAGTAGTAGTGTCACAATTAGTGTAATGGATGTGGAGATGTTTAATGAATTATGGGAAGGATTTGATGACTGAATGACTATGGTAGATAATAGGGAGGAGGAGAAATGGCTCCCAAATATCTGATTTAAATGACAAGTTAGATCATGATGCCATTCAAAGAGCTAGGGGACATAGATGCAGGGGAAGTTTGGGTGCAAGGAAGGAAAGAACTGGGTCAATTGGAAATGGGTTGAATTTCAGGACTAGTGGAGAGGTCCCACAGACAATGACTAATGGGTCTAAAGTTCTATCAGTGACAAAGGTCAGGGATGTTCACAATATTGAGGGTACTTAAGGCCATGGGAATAGATGAAATTTCCCTGGAAAAGAATGTAGAATGAGAAGAAAAGAAGAACTAGGGCACAGCATTGAGGAACATGGAACAATAAGTTATTAATAGAAGCTGAGGAATCTTCAAAACGCTGGGAAAGGGGAGAAAGATCAATATAAATCATTATAACACAATGTGGCAAGTGTTAAAACAACAGAATATAAGCATAGGAGAGACAAGTAAAAGGAGAAACATAGTAATGGGCGAACAAAATTCATATTTTGAAGTCTAATTGGCCAATTACCTGTCTAACACAGCATATTCACAGGTTGCACGTACTGTCAAATGACCATGACAGAAGACCACATAATTGATATACAGTTCCATCTGATTGAATTTCCTTTTGCCTACTAAGCAGGATTTCTTTCTCTACTATCTCCTTTAAATTGCTTTGTGGTGCTAACTGCTGTTAGGTCAACAGAGATTAGGTTTTTTTTTCTTTTGTGCCAGTAAAGGAAATCCACAGATCTAACTAAAAATACGTATCTAGTAATCTCTTTTTAAAAGATTCGGAATAAATGTCTTTGTTATTATTAATACATTCTGAAAAGAAAGAATAACATTTTAAATCTGCAAGTGGCAGAGAGTGGCTAAGGAAGAAGTGAGTTGACCATGTTTATCTTCCTGGGTTGCTCCTGGATCTTAATTATTTTTTTCCCCTCTTAGGGTGTAGTTTTTAAAAGCACTGAAAACTCAGGAGTGAAAAGAGGCACCCTGACTTCTAAATCCACCTTTGCACTAGTCCTATTTGTGATCTTAGAAAAGTCACTATACCTTCTGGGCCTTAGTTGCTATAATTCTACAAAGGAACTGCTATTTGCCTTTCAGACCTCATAGAATTTTTTTGGGAATTAAATAAGAATACTTGAGAAATTGCTCTTATATCATAAAGGTGCTTATGGAAGATAGTAGTACTCTCCAATTTTTCCATATGTTCCCCTATGTAGCCCATGTCTTTTCAGTTATGTTAGGACCATAGGTCCAGAGCAGATATGACACATGTCACTAATAAATCATGGCATTGAGAGTTGGTGTGCCATCTCTAAGCTCTCTCGACCCTTTCTTTAGTAGCCACAGATGTTGAAATGCTGGCATTGTAAGATGAAAGGAACATCAATCCATCAATTACTGAGTCCCTAAATAGAGAAAAACCTCACCCCCAAATGATCCCCAATTGGCTTCACGTGAATGAGAAATGCATTTTGTGCATTAAGGCTCTTGGATTTGAGGCTATATGGTACCGAGATGTATCCAAGTTCTGATTAACAGTGTCACAGCTGTCTCAGTCTGTTTGGATTACTATGACAAAATATGTTAGACTGAGTAATTTATAAATAACAGAAATTATTGCTCGCAGTCCTGAAGGCTGTGAAGTCCAAGATCTAGGTGCTGGCATATTCATGTCTGGTGAGGGCTCATTCCTCATAGAATCTTCTATGTATCTTCACATGGCAGAGTAGTGACCAAAGTTTTTAAGACCTCTTTTATAAGGTACTAATTCCATCCATAGGAGCTCTGCTTCATGCCTTAATCATGCCTCCCAAATGCCCCATATTTGCTATTATTACATTGGGAATTTTAGATATCAACATATGAATTGGGGGGAGGGTATGCAAATAATCAAATAGTAGCACAAACATATGGCATTGTTATTGTTTGAAACTGTGTATGAAAGTCAGTGGGAAACTGGAAATTTGGAACTCTAAAAGTCTTTTGGTAGTGGCCCTTGCAAGAGAAAGTAGAGACCTTACTGTTTCTTTAGCAATGCGCTTTATTCCCTAGTGCCTTTCTAGACTATCTCAAAATCCTGTACTCCAGCCAAGACATCAGCTCTGAGTCCTATTTTGATGGTAAGGCTAAGAGCTCAGCTCTGCCATTGATATATGCCTTTCAGATTATTCTGACCAACTAAAAAATAGTGATTAGGGCATAAAGATCAGAGGCCTTTCACCCACTCCACTAAGATAGTGAAATTGGGGCAGGAGGGGCCAGGACGGGGAGCTATCACTCTTCCAAGGGTACTTTTGCATAGAAAACTTCCTTTCATTTTCTCTGTATTTTCTCCTCTTCTTGTCTGTTTCCTATCACACTGCCTTCTCTTTATTTTTACTCATATGCCTTTCATAATTTTTGGAGTGGTGATTATGTGCTCAGGGGTATAAGAAATACAGAGAAGTTTAAGATATTAATGCCTCTGAAGAGTTTATAATACATTAGGGAAATGAGTTTTACATGCGGCAGTAAGGACCAGTGTGAAAACCTATGTGATTCAGGGGCAAACCGAGAGACACAAATTATAAATGCTGTTAGAGATAGCAGGAGGGAGAGCAATGGAAGTAATTCTGGTTAAAGGAGAACTTGAAATCTGGGAGCTTAGCTAGGAGGCTGTTGCAGTAATCTAAAGATGAGAAGATAAAACCTTGAGAACAGGCATAGAGAGATGGGAAATAATATGGATGGAAATGACAGCCCCTTTTGAAAGGAAACAGAGTCTGTGTCTAATGGGAATGACAGCTATGTGAGTAGAGATTACTAAAAGTGATTCAAAGTATTAAGTGTGAATAGTTTAAGAGAATATAAGTGTTCTTAACAGGGACAGAGTTCTTTGCAATAGAACTGAATTTGATTGTTGATGGTAGCTGTGGGAAAGGAAGTTCACTGATGGACATAATTGGTTTGGGGGTAAAGAACTCACAACTCAAGAAGACATGCCTAGTGTCCAGGCAGAGCTATTAGAACTGGTGCTCAGACGGCAGAGTAAAATTGAAAATGCATGGAACATAACAGTACAATTTGGAGAGACTGGATAGAATAGAGTGCATAGAAGAGACTGGTAAGAACCATTTGGGGGATGTTATTCATTTATTAATTCTCCCCATTTATTTACCAAGCATTTACTAGGTGCAGACTGTGTGCTGTATATGTGTTAAAACATAGGAATTTTTCAACACATTTGTTATCAGTTTTTCGGTTAATTTTTCTACCACATAACTAGCAAGATGAAAAGTAAACAGAATAGTGAGATTGGTATATTTATTTGAAAAAGATTTCTTTTTACAGCCATTTTCCCTGTTTAAAGCCTGCTCAATAAAAGACAACGAATAAAACAATTTCTCTCCTTCGAGCTCTAAGGTACTGTTTGTCCAGAATGAGGTAACTTTGCTGAATCTATAGCTATGCCTTTGCTATTATTATGTTAATGCAGAAATGAAGAGTTAGCATGCCACTTAGTGTTTAAGAACATGATATAGTGGTCTGGGTGATAGTTGGCATTTGAAATATTTTCCTCTTTGTCATAAGTAAGGAGGGAAAATCATTCCACTTGTCTCCGAAAAGTTACAGAACCTAGACACAGAAGATTACATTTTCTTTTAAATTCTATTAAATATGTCACAGATTGTCTTAGTCTGTTCCAGTCACTATCCCAAAAACTTTGGGCTACATAATTTGTAAACAGACATTTATTACTTACAGATTTGAAGGCTAGGAAGTGCTTTTCTTATTAAGGACACTAATCCCATTTGTTAGCGTTCTGTCTTCATGACCTAATCACCTCCTAAGTGCCCTACGTCATAATACCATAGCATTGAGGATTTGGTTTAAACATGAATTTGGGTGGGAAGCAGACATTCAGATCGTAGCACAGATATGTAAGATCTATGAAGAAGAAACAGTCATGTTAACCAAATGTAATCTAACTTTAAAATATACATTAACAGCACATTGAAAAGTATATTTCAAATTAAAAAACATCTCCAAACCTCCCTTTATTATATGTAAGAAGAAATAACCTCCTGTCAATAAAAGACTTAGTTTCAGAAGGGCTCCGAGTGCTTAATCACTAAAGCAGTTCTTGCTCTGACATTCTAGAAATGTGGAGCTGAGTCTGAAATCATGTAATATTTTGAAATTATAAAATATTGCTGCTAGTTTCTATGCGCCCCCACAAAGCCTTAGTAATAATCACTTTTAACAGATCATCCAATCTTTTAACATAATGAGCATAAATTTGAGATAGTTCTTAGCTAAAAATTATGAGGTCACTTTAGAATGTCAAGAACAGAGGAGTGGAGAGGACATTAGCAGAAATAAAGAGGAAAAAATGATTCTTCATACACCAGTTTCTTACCATAACCTGCCAAAATATGGGAGAATAACCCTGACCTAGTAAATTACTGCGTTTGCTCTAGGTTGGAATATGGTAGTTTACAAAATTTTTTATATTGCAGAATTTGTTGATGCTTGTGGTCCAATTGCAACATATATTACATCACAGACACTTCTACTACTAGTTTTGAAAACCTCAGGTGATATGTAGTCTCTGTATCATGGAAGGGTGAGTTTCTCAGGATGTCCTTGGAGTTGCTTCTATAGTAGAGGATCTGCAATCACATATCACAATGCAACTACCTAAAGTTCAGAGGGACAGAGAATTAAGTAAGCCTTTTCTTACTTAATACTCTTTTTAACCAGTCAAGTGAACTTACCACAGATCAATAAGGATTGGTTGTCTGAAAAAAGAAATCTCTTCTAGGAAACCTGCTATATGCCAGGTATTTCTTATGTGTTTAAGGAAAGCTTTAGAGATAAGGATAGAGGCAAGACATTTGCCCAGTTGAATTTCTTGTCGCAGTGCATATTGTTTGTGATGAGATCAACAGAATAGCTTTGCTATTTACCACTGACTAAAGCTTGACTCCTTTGCTTTATGTGCTTTATTGATTTTATGGTTATTTTTGAAAGAGTATGTATTCAGTATCAGAATTTAATTCCACATAATATGAAGTTTACCTTGAGAAGAAATTTTATCATATTTGTCAGCTAAAACTAACACAAACCATGGATCCCTGTACTAAGAAAATAACTCCAGGACCGAGGGGAAGCTTTGTGCCTCAGCCAGTAAATCCTGCTTCCTAAGCTATAGTGTGCATAAGGCTTTCCCACACATCTCCCGTTGCTACGGAAACCAGCCCCAGTGTCTGGGCTCTACACAGCTGACTCATTTCAAAGTCTGGCTCTCAACTCACTCAGCTCACAGCTTAGAGAGACAAATGGAAACAAAGAAAAACAGAGAAACAATGAAATATCAATATATGCCATTTGATTAAAGCTAAATAATATGACTTGATGTGTGGGGAAAAGGTAAGGTAAGGCAAGGCAAATCCCCAGTTGGTACAGACTGCAGTAAATACATTAGGGAAACATTAACAGAGTCCACCATCTGCGAAAAGATTTCTGTCCTTTGGATTTAGTGACACACAATAAAACTAAAGCTTAAGGAGAAAGAGATCCTTAGTAGCCCCCTTATATGAAAACAGCCCAGCCATATTTACATGTGAATATAAGCAAAGAGCATCAATCATCAAAGCAGTTAGCCTGAGGAAGGAGGGGAGGAAAGGAGGAGGAGGGGAGCAGGTAACTTCAACCCCCCCAGAAAGTTTTAGAAAATGCCCAAGATTGAAGTCTTATCTGCCAAGAGTACCCTAAAGGGGCCTTGCTGCTTTAGTATCTGTCTTTAGTCCTACTCAGTTAACATATTTGATGAAGATGGAGAAGACACGGTTCTTAAATGGATAGATAGCACAAACCTGGTAGACAGAATTTAAGCCAGAAGACTCATAAGGTCCCTTTTGCATCTCCCACTGAGAAAATAAAGGTCCTGGTATTCTCATTGTTACCAGCTGTTCCAGAAGATATGGTGGGATTTTGCATGTTTCTTACATTTACAAATAGTATTGCCATAGACGCTAATGGAATTTGGAGTCAGAACTCCTGGAAAAGGGATTTCCTTTTATATGTATATCAATAATCCATTTAGGTTGGATAAGGAGAAATCTCCCTTGAAGACCCCCTATGGTAAGGATTCAAAAAATGCTCCCACTTAAATATACTCTCACATTTTAAGGGGCATATGTACAGGTAATATTCATTTTGTTTGTGTGCATATGCACGGTATGGACTATACATTGCTGTCTTTTATGTTTTACATTTATTAAATATACAATAAGTGCATTAAATACATTGCTGTCTCTCGTACTGTATATATATTTAGAAGAACTGCTTAGCATTTCTGAGATTATGTTGTCTCTGCTTTCCTATGCCTCTGAAAATGCTGGTTGTAATATAAGTCAAATCAATATTGAAGTATCAGTTTGTCCTATTTCCTGATTTAAATTATTACCATACCTTTCCTGTGAGAAAATGCATATTCACCGCCTATATCAGTAATGCAAACCAGCAACATGCCTCAGGGAAGAGAGGGAAGAGAGAATCTTTAGTCAAGGCTTACTGAGTTGACAAAATATCCCAAGCACTGCCCCCAACTGACAGAGTGTGTGTATGGCCCCAAAGGTTGTGCTTGCTTTCATCCAAGTTGTAACTAAAGAAGTCCATTACTGTGTCCAGACTTGACGCAGCGTAACTGGCACATCTAGTTTACAGTGGTTCTTTCACTTCCTTCCTTCAACGCATTGCACTTAAACTAATGATTGCTGGTCCTTGAAAGGTTAACGAGGTTGGCAAGTCAAGGACATGATGTTGAGCAGATATTTCTGTATTTCAGCAAAATACCATGGTGGGCCGAATAACTGCCTATCAAACATGTTCACATCCTAGTGGACATGTCGGGTGGAACCGAGGACATAGAGAAGAGAATAGGATTCTGAAATGGCTGAGTGGGTCCAAGGGAATCGATCTTACAGAAGGAAAGCACGCCCCTTACAGTCGGAGAGAAAGAGGCTGTGATCACTTACGGAAGTGATACACTTTGATCCAGGAGTGATACGACTGAAGATGGAAGGCC
>CAUYQV010196083.1:0-16994 GCA_963574575.1 Galagoides demidoff | reverse complement strand
GCTATCCCCCTGGGTAGAGTGCCATGGCATCACAGCTCATAGCAACCTCCAACTCCTGGGCTCAAGCGAGTCTCCTGCCTCCGCCTCCCAAGTAGCTGGGACCACAGGCGCCCGCCACAATGCCCAGCCATTTTTTGGTTTCAGCCATCATTGTTGTTTTGGTGGGCCCGGGCTGGGGATTCGAACCCACCACCTTAGGTGTACGTGGCTGGCGCCTTAGCCAATTGAGCCACAGGTGCCGAGCCTTACCTCATTCTTACCTGCAGTTTCTGTTTAGTTTTTCCTTTCTTATTTCTAGAAAGAAAAAAGACAAATTAAAAGGGATCACCATAAATACAGATGCTTCCCTTTCCTTTCTCCCTTATGTTCTTCTGAAGGTTAGACTCACCAGCTGCTGCACCACGGGCTTCTTCTTTTCCACACTCCCTGTCAGCACAGCACCTTCTAGACGAGTCAGGGGCAGGGAAGATACATTGGTCTGTTGCTGGGACGTGGCTCAATTTTGTGGCCAACAGGTCGTGAATCTTCCTCTTGGGAGCTGTTTCTTCATGGCACTTATTGTGTATCCAGTTCTGGCCAGGACACTGTAGGAGTGCTAGACAGGAATCATAAAGCAAGGTTCCAGGAAATGAGGCTGTGTGCCCATCCGCAAGCTTTATTAAGGGACTGTTTGCGAGCAGGGAGACAGCGCCTCAACAGGCAAATTAAACCTTGACCTTGGATGCAGAGATCACGCTGTGAAGACAGGGCCTGATGGAGAAAGACTTGAAGACAACCTGACCATAGGTCAGCTGAGTCTGTACACTGTGGACAGGTGAGGGCTAGGTCTTGCCCATTGGCTTGTTTCATTATTGGTCCATAGTCATGTGAGTTTCATATTTAGACAAGAGCTGGGTCAGAGATCTTTCTGTGCCATGTGAGAAGTTCCTGTGGGGGCGTGTTGGATGTTAGGAGCCACTGTGTCCCCCTCCCTCATCCCCAGTCGCCTCCACTCCTCCACAGCTTGTTGCATAGTTTCCAAACCATCTGGACCACAATGACACCAGCTCCACACTATTTTTAAGAGCCAACCACTTCTTGTTTACTATAAAATGCACATCAGACATTCCCAGACCCATTGGAGACCTCAAGAGGCCAGACACTGGACATCCTCCTACCTCTGGGCCAGACACACCAGACAGGCAGCCCAGGGTATGGGAGGCCAGCTCTGTTTCTGGTGTACAGGTGTGCAAGCACAGATCTTTGCCCCTAACCTGTCCCTAATCTGGCAGGGGGCTGGGTGGGAGAGGAGGCAGCCCATGTGGGGTACACTCATGCTAAAAAGTCATTTGTTGTCCATCTGAAATTCAGACTTAACTGGGCAGCCTTACTCTGGAGGGCAGTTTTGTCACAGCCTTTGTGAAATGGGTGAATCCAGGAGAGAGCTGGAGACTTGAGGCCTCTAGATGCCCCCAAGGGTCTAGATGTTTGAGACTGTGCTGCCCAGTGCTGCCCCTGATTTCTGTACCATCCAGACTTGTTCTTGGGCCTGGGTGTGGCTCTTTTATACAGTGGAAGTGGAAATACCAGTGTGTTTTCTTCTTCTACCACCTCTCTAGGGTCTCTCCAAGGAAGGGATAGAGTGAGGGGTCCTGACCTAGGGTTGGATGGACCTGCCAAGGCCTTCATCGGAAGGTTGCTCAGACTCTGCCTCATTAGCTAAGATGCCCTCAGCTGCAAGTAACCAAAACTGCAACCCAACAGGCTTTGAAAAATAAAGAAAATGTATTATTTTACCTTAATTGGTACGTCTCAGCATAGGTAGCTTCAACACTGGCTAGTTCATTAGTGCAGCAGAGTTACTTAAAGGCTTGTGCTTTTTGCATCTCTCTGCCCTGTCCCCACAGTGTGTTGACTTACTCCTTCCCACGGTTGGAGAATGGCTGTCACAGGTCCTAGGGTTCTGTGCGGACATGGCAGCATTCCATGGAGGAAGATGAGAGGATGGCTTTTGCTGATGTCCGGGGTTAAGGCATCTTTCTTAGAAGGCTTCCAGCAGACATGATGTCCCCTTGATCAGAATGTGTCACATGATTGTGCCTAAGTGAGCATCTGGGATGGGAGTTCCTTATAATTACTATTACTGGCGGTTGGAATAGCTCCTTGGAACACAGACTTTGCTGAGTCCTTTGGGGTGATGAAATATGTAGACACTCAAACAAAATTAGGTCCCTTGCACTGTTCCCTGTCACATTCCACATGGGAATTGAGGCAGTGTTGATTTTTTTTTTCCTTTGTTCTTTTGGGGTTTTATTTATTTATTTGTTTTTTTTTTTTTGAGATGGAGCCTCAAGCTATCCCCCTGGGTAGAGTGCCATGGCATCACAGCTCACAGCAACCTCCAACTCCTGGGCTCAAGCGAGTCTCCTGCCTCTACCTCCCAAGTAGCTGGGACCACAGGCACCCGCCACAACGCCCGGCCATTTTTTGGTTGCAGCCATCATTGTTGTTTGGCGCGCCCGGGCTGGGGATTCGAACCCACCACCTTAGGTGTACATGGCTGGCGCCTTAGCTGATTGAGCCACAGGTGCCGAGCCTTTATTTGTATTTTTTGAGACAGAGTCTCACTCTGTTGCCCTGGGTAGAGTACTATGGCATCATCATAGCTTACAGCAATCTCAGTCTCTTAGGCCTAAGAGATCTTCTTGCCTCAGCTTCCTGAGTAGCTGAGACTATAGGTGCCTGTCACAACACCTGGCTAGCTTTTCTATTTTTAGTAGAGATGGGGTCTCTCTCTTGCTCAGGCTGGTCTCATATTCCTGAGCTCAAGCTATCCACCCTCCTTGGCCTCCCTGAGTGCTAGCATTATAGGCGTAAGCCACTGCACACAGCCTCTTTTTGGGTTTTAATAAAAACTTACACATTCCAGAGAAAGAAGCTAATAATAACCATGACTAAAAGAATGATTTAACTCAGTCTCAGTGCACTTTGATCTTACTGCCTAATTTTGTTTTACATAATTGTAATCTGATCATACCAGCTTTATCGTTTTTATCATTTGAATGTCATTTCATGTTTTCATTTTCACATATTGATGTAAATCATCATCTTGCCTTTGTAAATGAATAATCACAGCTAATTTTTATCAACTACTCATTACATGCCACTGTTCTAAGTGTCTTTCACGAATTAAATATCTCATGGAACACCCAGAGCAACCCATTGTCACGTGAGGAACTCAGGCATGGAGTAATGAACTGCAGTCTGATTCCTGAGTTTGAGCTTTGAACCACAACGTAATTTACATCATCCTACATTTATCTTTTGGGCAGCTTCCATTTTTTTGTTGGAGTTGTTGTTGCCAAATGTAGCAGCGAGCATTTTCCTAAAAATTACTCTTTTCTTTCTCCCATTAGTTATTTCCTTCAGAAATGTCCCCCTGAGTGCTATTGCTGGATCAAAGCCCAATGCCAAGAATGACATATAGCTTGTTTCATCTTCCCCCGCTAGTTCCTAGAAAGTGTGAACCAGTTATCTGTAAAGTCTAAATGATACCATTTCTCTAGCACCATCAGATTTTACTTGTATTAATATTAATAGTTTGTTAATGTCTAATTGTCCCTTAAAGTAATTCTGCAGTTTTCAAGAGGGGCTCTCTGTATTTCCTTGTTAGCTGGCCTTTAATTACTCCTTTGTAAACTGCCTATTTATTCCCATTGAGCAACCACTGACCACACGTTGATAGCATTTTTATATAGTAAGCTATCAGTTATGTTATTTAAAGGTATTTTTCCATTCCACGTTTTCTTTTTAAAATTATATTTTATTTTGCAACAGCATTTTTATTCAGAATTATTCCAATAGATCCCTTTTTTTTCCCTTGTGAATTTTTTTTTTTTTAAATTGCCCTGGCCTGGAAATAGAGACCATACTTGAGGGTAATGTTTTTATATTTGGACCAACCTTTGTGATGGATCCTTAGAGGACTGAACTGTGCCTCAACTTGTGGCCTGGGCTTTTTGGAACCTGCTTTTTTGAGTCCCCACACAGCAGTGTGGCTGAGAGCTAGTGCTTGGGTGCTAGCTGGCTGGCCACTGGCTATATCTAGCTGCCTCAGCCCTGGCTGTCTGTACACCTCAGCAACTAGAGTGGTGACCGACACACCCAGGCCCAGAAAGCCAGACAGAGTGGCGGCTGGAGACTTCACGGAATCCTTGTAATTAGAAATGGAAAAGACCTGTTAGCTGGTATGGTATCGTCCTCTTCCTCCCACAGGGCCCAGCCAGCTTTAGAGGGTGACATATAATTTGGTCTGTCACCTGGAGCACTCCATTAAATAGAGTTGGACCAGATCAATGGTTTTTAACCCCTTTTGGGTCTTATGCCATTTTGGAAAGTAGTTGAAAGCTGCATGCATACCTTCTTCCTAGAGGCACTTTTCACAGACCATCTTAGCCTGTCGAGAATCCCAGCCCACACACTACAGGCACAGAACCCAAGGACTTGTTGATCTAACATCCCTTTCAGCTCAAAAATCCCACATTCTAGAAAGTTTCCTGTCTAGGAACCTTGGTATGGAAATGGACAAAAGGGAGTTTTGTACTTACTTGGAGGAAACCACTGTCCAGCCTGAGGGTTTCACTTACTGTTTTATCATTTGTTATTTTTCAGGATTGCGTTCAAGTTTGTGATGAGTATGTTTTTTCCCTTCATGTTTCTTATTCTTTTTAAATTTTGTATTGCATGGCCAGGAGTGGTGGCTCATGCCTATAATCCTAGCACTCTGGGAGGCGGAGGCAGGTGGATTGCCCTGAGCTCAGAAGATGGAGACCAGCCGGAGCCAGAGTGTCTCTATCTAAAAAAAGAAAAAAAAGGCCAGGCATTGTGGGCCCAGCTACTTGGGAGGCTGAGGCAAGAGAATCCCTAAAGGAAGAAAAGAAAAAAAAAAAACAAACTTCAAACTAAGATGATTCAAAGCCAGTTGAAAGCAAAATTAAATTTTGTATTGCCTCTGACAAAAACTTTTGAAATCTTCCAGGTTTGTGGAATGGAAATGGGCTTGAAGTGCGCTTTGACCTTCACCTCACAGAAAGGGGAAACATCTGCTCAGGTGTTCCTGGCAGTTTCCAGCAGCTTTTAGTCTCTGCCTCTTCACTTAAGCCTCCTTTCAAAGCCCTTACAACAGCTTAGAACAAGAGAGAATGACCTGGTTGGGTCAATGTTTTATGTGAACAGATGGGTGCTTCGGAGTTGAAAGATAAGGGGAAAATCCCTTCTGATTGCTCTACGAGTGCTTTCCCACCACTCTGGGCTTGCTTGGTTAAGAGGCTTTGCTTTAGTCCCCAGGGACTTAAGTGTTTCTGATACCTCAAATGACCTGCTTGACAAGGAGTAAGGAATGACTCCAGCATCAAAGATCTGTCCTCAAGGGTCAGGAGAATTTTGCCAGTGTACATTGATACAGCTGGAGAAGAGATGCCTACAGTCTCCAGCTGTAGAGGTCAGCCTAACATCCTAGAATGGGTGGAGGTAGTCACAGATAATACTAGTCTTTCTGGTAGGAGGTTGAAGGTAGGAGTGCACAGGTGCTTTTCCATGTTCAAATTTGACCCAGGAAGTTGACAGGGCTTGGAGCAGGAGGAATAGAATCAGAATCTTCAACTCCAGTTTTATGTTTCAGGAATCTTTTCCCTCCCTCTGACCACCAAAATGCTTCAGGGGAAATGTGGGGCAAGTGATAAAAGAATTGGTGCCGGCTCAGCGCCTGTGGCTCAATCGGCTAAGGCGCCAGCCACATACACCTAAGGTGGCGGGTTCGAATCCAGCGCGGACCCGCCAAACAACGATGATGGCTGCAACCAAAAAATAGCCTGGCGTTGTGGCGGGTGCCTGTGGTCCCAGCTACTTGGGAGGCTGAGGCAGGAGACTCACTTGAGCCCAGGAGTTGGAGGTTGCTGTGAGCTGTGAAGCCACGGCACTCTACCCAGGGAGATAGCTTGAGGCTCCGTCTCAAAAAAAAAAAAAAAGAATTGGTGCCTAAGTATTTGACAAGATTTTATGCTGATTTTCTTCTTCTTTTTCTGTATTGGAGAGTGGTCCGAGTGTGGGGAGCCTTTGGGTCACCAATCTTCAACTTTTCTTGAGCCCTTCTGGTTCTGCCATAGTTGATGATGTTCTTATTTTCTTATCTATTCTGGAATTCATCTCGGAGTATTTAACACTTTGGGCCAAGCAAGAGCAATGCTGTGATCTTTTTAGAAGAATGCACTTATTGGAGTACTTCTTTCAAATTCTGTTTTATGAAGAGTTTGTTCCATAGTACAAAGGAGCTGTTGACTTTAAGAACGTTCAAGATTTCAAATGAAGCTGAAGAGGTATGAAGTCACAGGTTTTCTCATACCAGCTGCAGAAGTGAAAGCCTCTTAGACTGGGCGCAGCATCTTACTTACTGTTTAAGTAGCCAGTGATCTCTGAAACAACCGTGGCTGTAAAGTCAGCAGAATGATTCACTGCTTTGTTTCAAGCCACTGTAAACTCTGTTCCCCAAAGTCATTTTTATCTCCGGTGCTTTTGCCACATCTTTTTGCTCATTTCCTCAGAGTGAAAAAATGTTGCAGTCTCCAGAAAGACAATTTTCATTGCTGCCAGCTTAATTCAAATTTTTTTTTAGTAACGATCCAGGTGAGAAACTAGCTGGGTTCTTCTTCAGCCTCATACATCTTCATCAGCACACACAAGAAGTTTTATACAGGAAATTCTTACAGTTGACCAGTTGTGTTGGCTGTTGGGGTGTGGCTGGCCTACAATGTTTTAAAGATAAGTCGTGTTATTACTTTCTTGGTCATGTATCATTACATTGGAAACCTAATTATTGAGTTAATAATTTGTAATTGGTATTTTATGGCACGCTAAACATTTTTCTGAAAGTGCTTGCACTATTAATGTTTATTAGTTTAGCAGCCCTCCCTTTTTGCAAAGGTGTTGAATTCAGCTTAAGACTGAATTATCGAAAGTTCTCTGCGGTCTGAATAAATAGTGTTTAGGGCCTGACCCAGTATCCTTTGCAAATTGTCTGTGGACTTGGGCACAGTGTCGTTGGAAGAAATGGAGATTTTAGTTTTATCAGCCCTTGCACGTAGTAACTGATAGTGGGACCAAAAGCTGTTACTCCTGGGGGCGAAGGGGATGGGGGAGACTTACGCGCTTTGGGAATCTGCCCCGACGCACAGTGTCCCTTTCATTTCTCCCAAAAGGCCTACACCCATTTTACGAAGGAAGAAACCCGAACTTAAACAGGTCAACGCTCCCAAGACCAGGGAGGTGGCAACTAGCAGCTGAGATTCTTTCTATAATACGGCGCAGCGGCAGCCCTCACTCTCCGCTGCCCGAAAGGCAAGCGAGCGTGCAGGACTGTATTTCAACCCCACCGCAGCTCAGGCTGCAAGAGCCTCCGGGGCCGCCGCCTCCCCGTCACGTGACCGGCGCCGCCGCAGAGCATGCCGGGAGCCGGCGCCCCCTCCGCGGCTGTTTCCGCGCGTGGGCGGCGGCGGGCGGGGCGCGCGCTGGGCCCACGAGGCGGGGACTGAGAAGCCGCCGCAAGGCGAAGACCCCTGGCAGAGCTGGCCCTCGCCCCACCTCCCCGTGTGGTGCCCCCTTCTCGCGAGCGAGTGCCGAGTGCCCGGCAGTGGGAACCGGGTCTGGGCCGAGGGCGGAAGGACCGCGTCTCTGTTACCTGTTTGCCAACTGTAAACAAGTCGAGTGAGCAGTGAAGCCAGGCGGGGTCGCGGGTCCCCGTGTCCCCTGGTGCAGGCTGGTTTTGGAGAGGCTGAGCACTTCACCCCCAGTGGTGCTGGCAGTTGTTCTTTCTAATGCTTGCAGCGGTTCTCAACGTGTGGGTCGCGACCCACAGGAACTGTATTAAAGGGCTGCATCCTTAGAAAGGTTGAGAACTACTGGTTAGGGGATGGGACTTTATGAAATCAATTGCTAGTAATTTCTGCACGTTTTCTAATTTCATACACTCAGACATTCCTCATTTTTCCTCTTAATCATTTTCTCTCGTTTATACATACACACTTAGCTCTTGGCAAGTGAAGTGGAATCTCAGTCCTTGTCAGACCTCAGTGTTTAAGCTTCTGGAACGCAGGGCATATTTGGTTTAGATATTTTACTGTTATGAAAATAAACCACCTCCTGCAGTTAGACCAGCTCGGATTTTTCCTGGATAGGGTCAGTGTAGATTATCTTTCTGAGGAAAAAATGTTTAATTAGAAAGGAATAAAATTCTAACTCCTAGATCCCTGAGGTTGGAGGGAGTTGGGGTAAGGAACGGTTACAGATACAGGCACTTACCAGGGTTATGAAGGAGGTAGGTTCTGTAGGTTTGTTCTTAAGTTGAATTTGTATGTATGTAGGAATAGGTGCATTTACCTAATACCTGTAAGTGCGAGTTGTGTATCATTCTGGGACTACCTGTAAGCACGAAAATGCCAGGAGCCAAACTGGAATACAGTACCAGTGACTTTCCTTAAACTTTCGTAATCTTAGCAAACTAACTGTCCCTGGTTTCCCAGTTCCAACTCCACTCTAGTTTTAGAAGGTTCTAGACTGCCAAAGTGGAAGGTACCCTGTTAATGGGTCTTCACTATCACCTGCCCAATAAAGGGACTGCCAGGAGTTGTATTTCTTGGGTTTCTTGGAGCTGAATGATTGAATTAAATTAAATGATTGCTCGCCTGATTGAATTAAATCAAAGCTTTTACTGTCCAAGTGGAGTCAACTGTCAACTCTCTAGGCCTAGTGCGGTTGTTGCCTGCCTTTGTTAACAATGTGGCCCTAAGAAAGGTATACTAACCCAACAGAAGGGAATACTTTTTACATACCTCCACATGGGGTGGGGAGAGCCATCTAGGGGGCCTTTCTCTTGGAAGAATAGTTTCCCTGCTCATTGGCAGACCTGATGCAGCTTTGTTGTCTCTTTTTGTTCCCCAGCATTTTTCTTTGGTCTTAGGCAGGCATTTCCTGCCTTTTCTGATCCCCTCTCTATGTGTGTTACGGGAGGAAGGAGGAGGGAGTTTTCTGATAGGGGAACCATTGGTAAGCAGGAAATGGCTATTTATTCTGCAGAATTGGTAGTGCTGATGGTGCTGATACTGGCAAGAAGTCAGAGAAGGATTCAGTCATCATGACACTGAGCTCTCAGATCACAACTGGGTGGGTTAGTGAGGGCTCCTGAAGAGTGTTCATTTCAGGTCTAGTCAGTAACATAGTTTAAGAAGAGTCTTTCCAACCCTCCTTCTCCCTGCGGTGCTGACAGTTTACTGAGTGAGTCTACACAGATCTGTGGAACTTAAGAAATGAGGTCCTTGAAGAAATGGAGAAAATCAAGCTTTTGAAGTAGAGCTGTTTTTAGTAGATGTCAGCACACTCAGAGCTTAGAGGAATTCTGTTGGGAAGTCATTTGCTGTCGTGTTGAAATGATACTTCCAAAAGTAAGACTTCTGGGCTTATATAGCAGGGAGCCTCACTGCAGCTTACAAGCTGGCATCTGGTCAGAGTGCCAAAGAGCATTTGAAGTTCTTAGAGATGTGTTAGCCCCAAGGATCAGTGCTACTGGGCAGCTGGGACATGTAGAAATCTTGTCCATGTCCATAAAAGCCATTTTGGATTGCCTGATCACTGGTTTTTCATTGAAGGCATCCAGTGCTCTATATAATCTAAAATCCAGAGTCAATAGGAAATTTGCAAATGTACAGGCTGTACGGGCTCCAGTACAGACTGTTATATCTGGGAGTGAGACAGTGTCATTAGCAGGCTGTGGGTGCCTGGTGGTACTGAGGCCCTAGGAGATCGTCCACTAGGTCCACAAACCCAGATCCAGAAAAAGGTATTAGCCTTGACAAGGTAGTAAATTTCTTCTGTGGTACCCAGCATCTCTTTTTGTATTCTCCTCCTCTCTTGCTTGAATTTTGTTTTGCTTTCCCACCCCCTTCTCACTCTGTTCAGAGTGGCAGGGCTCAGAAGATGGTGTCCTGTGTAGTCTGTCGGGAGAAACAGGCTCTGGAGTCAGTCCCTGCCTAGCCGATCACTAATATCATTTTAGGCAAGATATGTATCTTCTGCGGAAATACTTTCTGCACTGGGTTTAGGTGGGGACTGAGTGAAGTAAGGAAAGGGCCTTACATATGGTAGAGCCTCTGTAAGTTGGCCGCCCAAGGGACTGTAACAAACAGGTCCACATAGCAGGTGGTCAACAATGTTGTGCATGTCTGATCTATAAAAATTAGGTCAACTTCAGGAGATGGTCAACATAGATGGTCAGCTATGGAGGTTTTATTGTATATGGTAAGTGGTAATTATTGTTGTAGTTTTATTAAAATCAATAATATGCTATACTGGGTGCTATGGAGAATATCCCAGTAAGAACTATTTTCAAAGAGCTGACAGTAAAGATGATATTAATTAATGTTTATTGAGTGTTTAATATATGCCACTCATTGTTCTAAGTGCTTTGAATATTTTTGGTTTATTTAATCCTCATAATAGCCCTGTGAGGTAGGTGCTCTTAGTATTTATTTTGCAGATGAACTACAGAGAGGTTAAATCACTTCTCAGTGTCAGAGAAAAAATTCTAGTATGTGGACACAGGTGGCCTGGCCACAGTTTGGGGCTCTAGTTAGTCTCCACTGCTCCAGTACAGGTTGTTGTTTCCGGGAATCACACAGTGTCATTAGCAGGCTGTGGGTGCCTGGTGGTGCTGAGGCCCTCAGAGATCATCTTCTAGGTCCACAGCCTGAGCAGCCCTCTTGGTGTCATAGGACCTTCTTGCTGACATGGTAGAAAGCCAGAGCTGCTTCTGTATGGGAGGTGATGAGAGTGAGAGGGCCAGAAGGCCATGGAGAGTTCAAGGAACCCGAGGAAAACTCAAGCCATTTTTCTTGTTGCCCCTCAGTTCTTCCCTTGGTCCTTCCTAACAGTTGTTAGAGTTTCCTGATGAGGCTGGTTTGATACGGGTTTTCTACCTATTTCTTAAGCTGCCTTGCCCAGTCCTCTTAATTTTAAGCAAATAGGTGCAGCGAGGGCAGCAGCTTCAGATACAAGCAGAACAGCAGAGCTGGCCCTGTCCAGGCTGTTTCTGGAGACCCTCAGCAGATCAGTGCGTATGCAGCCAAGCCTGGAGCTGAGCTGTAGCCCAGCAACCTAGAGAGGAGAGGCTGCCCCATGTGGGGTGCTGCTGTCCATAACCTCGAGGTCATAACCTAGAAGTCAACCTAGTAGGTCCTCTGCCTACTCTTCCCTTGGTCCGCAGCCACCTGACTTTGGAGTTGGCACCTGGGGAAAGAACCTTCCATTCTTCCCACCTCTGGTGACTTAGTAACACCTCATTTATATATAAGTAAATAATACCTGTCACCTAGGGCTCTGTGACTTTTCTAGAGATGATTTAGTTGGGCCCTGCTCTGAGTATGAGGAAAAGCAAAATGAAATGTCAGGATACACACTTTCCAGTCTTATGGTTCTGAAAGGCTTATCCTCCTCTAATGGGCTCAGTATATTCCTGCTCTGATTTCAGAGAAGTTTCCCATCACCTGTGCTGTCAGCATCCCTAGCTCTGCCCCCTGACCTGGAAGGTCAGCCCTGTTCAGTCCAGAACTGAGCTGTAGCTGCTGTGTTAGGCATCTGAAGGAGTACGTGACCTTTCTCATCTGTCACATCAATAGAAATTTCCTGAACATCCACTCTATGCCAGGCACCAGCAAGGTGCTGTGGAAACAAAGATAAATCAAACAAAGCTCTGCCCTTAAAGAACTGTCCAATTCAGGTGATTCTCCTTGGCCCCTTGACAGTTTTACCCATGACATTTAGGGGACAGAAAACAAGATTTGAACCGGTTGGGCAGACAAATCCAAAGCTGCCTTTCATCACATAAAGCTGTTCTGCCCCTGGGGCGGTGTCCCTCCATCTGTCTGCAGACCCCGCCTCTGGGTCTGGTGGCTCAGTGCCTGTGAGCAGACAGCTGTCATCTGTGGCCAGGGCTGCTCCAAGAGGGTTTGGCAGCTCTTGGGGGACCCTTTAACACCAGATATCAGGGCACATCTGCCAGGGTAGGGCAGAGAACTGTGGCTTTCCCGGGGCAGCTCTTAGGTGGAGAGTTCCCTGTTCTGTGCAGAGGAACCCAGGGACTATTCGCTCTTTCACAAGTGCCACCTGGGCCAGGTCATCAGTGTCCTCACCAGTAAGTAATCACCTGCCTTCTCTGCCTCCCATAGTCATGGTGGGGAAAGGTGACTTAAATGCTCATCCAAGTGTCTGGAGCTACATAAGAGACCCAGTTCCCACATAAGGAATGTTGGATTTCAGCTTATGCCTTGGGAGAAATGGCCAGCCACTGTTTGCAGAGTTGGAGAATCAGGCACAAGGGTTTTCTGCCACCCGTCAGACACTCATTGTTCCAGGGGTGATGAGAAAACCGGGTGCCTCCTTGCCAATGCCGGGCCTGTGTGTGCTCTGCAGTGCTTTCTTGCCTAAAAGGGGGACATTTTCTTTCTCATGTTTTCAGCTTTGTATATTTGTGATCCATTCAGATTCGCTTATTGATGCAGAAAGGGGAAAGAACCTTAAGATTTCTTGACTCTTTGCCAGACACCGTACGGTGTCCCTAAATACATCATGCCTTAACCACTCCTCACAACGGCTGCTGTTACCTTCATTCTTCAGACAAGGAAACAGATTCCAAAAGGTTAACCAAGTTTCGACAGGCACGTAGTTGAATCAGCGGATTTCTTCCTGGGTCTGCCAATTTTCAGTCATTGCTTGCCTGTGTGTTCTGGTTCAGTGAACTATTAATATATTATATGTTGCTTTCAGATAATACTTCCAAATAAAAACGAATCCGTTTGCTTGGTGGTTGCTAGTATGATTTACTCCCAAGAGGCCTGGATGAATGAACTTCATGGTTGTGCCCTCTTTTTAGGGGCACTGTACCTGTTCTTCCTGTAGGAAGCTGACATTACTGAGCATGGTCTGTGCCCTGGGTTGTTTTTCTGGGAATGGGGACAGGTTATGCTAAGCCCTCTTCCCCCCAGTATGGTGCTGCAGGGGAGACTCAGCCTCCAGGGAAACTTGGGCCACATCACCTCTGCAGTGTCTCATCCCTGAGATTCTGGGACTTCAGTGTGTGATGAGACACTCAGAAAATATTTAGAGCCCTAACAAGATATAAAGGTATTCTGTTATTTTCTTTCTCCTTGCTAATGCTAGCTGTGAATTCTGTGAAGTAAGTCCCTCCTCTTAACATTCACTTGTCTGCAATAGAACCATGAGAAATAGCAGCTGAAAATGCTCCAGTTAGAATATGGAGTCCTCAAGAAACAGAACAAAATGTGCAGGGGCCAGGCGTTTGCCATTTCCTCTACAAACCTTGGCCTTGTCAGGTGGAAGCTGGTGTTTGAGATAGTAAATCTAAGTTACCATCTACCTACCAGGGTTGTATGTTATAATTAACACTAGTTACCTTGACTATCTTCTCTGCTCCAAGCACTGTGTTAGGATACACACACGGCTTAATAATTTTATGTATGTGTGAATGTGTGTATATGTACAGGGTGTCCAATGGGCAATTTTACTCAGAGATTTTCTTTATCTTTTCATGTAACATGGTGAAATCTGAACACATTCTCTGTGGCATTCTTCCTGGCCTTGTAGCCTGTGATTGGTTTCAAAAGAAGAGATGCGATTGGTTTGTTGAGACATTTTCTACATGAACCCATGTAGATTTTTGGTGATGTCTGTCTTCCCCTATAAATGCTCACAGATCACCTGTTCTGAAATAAAGATCAATGATTGCCAGCCTGAAGCTTCCAGAATCCAGTTTGGCAAAACATGAGATGCAAATCGTTACCCAAACAGACCTCTGACCCTTCTTGTCGTACTCTCTGTGGTGTCTTAAAGGTTATTAGCAATGGTTCTGTGAACACACAGTTGAGTTCTTTTAGGGTCATCCTTAAAGACAAAGTGTGCTGTGAGAACCCATTGTGGGTGAGGCCTTTGGATAATTTGAATTTTTTTTAAAAGCATTGGCGTCAGGGTTTTGGGTAAACTCGAGTTATCCAGGAAAGGGAAAGTAAGGTACAAATCAACCTTCTGTCTGATCCATGATGTCAGCACAGACCTTTAACTTAAAAACACGGGACTGGCTCCTAGGAACCACAGTAGTTTTAAAACCACAGATCATGACCTTCAAATAGGGGTCAGTTTAGATGGTCACAACCAACATATTTTAATAAAATAGAATAGAGGAGAATAGAAAATATTCCGCCCAAAGCAAGGGGTAAGTGCCGTTCTGTGAAACTTGTGTTTTCATTTTTCGGTCTGTATGTGTGAGGAGTATACTGAACGTACTGTAAATTAGATTGCTTGCAAAGGGTCACAAAAATTATTAGGGTGTGTGTGTAGGTGGGAGGGTAAGGCCATGGTCTCTATACCCACATAAGAAGTACTTCTAAAGTCTACAAATTAAATTTTAAACAGGGGTTTCCCTAATCCTGTGTGGCAGAGAGGTGCTCAGCATTGCTTACCAGTATTCTGTTTGGACCAGCCAGGAAAAGGAAGGGCATAGTGGAGTTTCTGCTTCCAGAAGTCCAAGGCTATCACAGCTTAGTGTCTTGTCTGTTCTGCTTCTGGGCTTCTGGCTCTCCCTATTCCCGGCAAGAACTGCTTATAATCCTGCTTCTGAGAAAGCAGAGCTCTGTGCTGTCTGCTCACAGAGGTTGACCAGAAGCGGCTGCTGTCATGGTGCTCCCTTCAAAGGCTTTTGGGTCCCTGGGGGAAATCAGCATCCAACCCAGGACTCAGATGCCCACTTTGCCCCTGACCAGCTGAAGTGCATTACCACCGGGCAAGCAGCTCATCGGGGATTTCATTTGAGGGAAGAGCCCCCAGGCCCAGAAGAAGGCTGAAGGCCAGGAACTTTGGAGCCAGACAATGAGGTTTTGTTGTCTGCTGATTGTTGGTGCTTGTCAGGAAAGAAGAAGGGAGAATGAGACCATATTCATATTCACAAAAGTACTTGCACAAGAATCCTTGCTTACACTTTTATGTCTTGTCTTTTTCTTTTTTAAGTTGGTATATTTTCCAAACCTGAGTATGTATATTTTGGGCATTAACGATGCTACATTTGAAGAATAAATCCCTTGAACGACATGCTCTGTTCAGCTTTCATTCTGGGGACTAAGCTGGGTGGTGGTTTGGTGTGACTTTCCCTCATGGTGGTCTGTGCAGACCAGCAGGCTCTCTGGAGCAGGCTGTGGGGCCCAAGTTCAGCCTCCGCCCCTCTGGGGCAGCATGGAACCCAACTGGTTTATGTTAAGAAGTTCAGGGCTGTAGAATGGGAGTGCTTTCTTTAGAAGCTTACCCCTTTAAAAATAATTTCCACTTTACTATCTATTTAAAGAGGCTTTTGGACCTGTGTTTATGAAATCTCTTCCCACCATTTCATGTGACTTGGGACATAACAGCTGGGATGATGTTCTTTTTACCCAAATGGAAAGTTGGGTTGGGCTGGGGCCTATGGAAAACTTTGAGAAGTTTAGAAGCCAGGCAGGCAGGATTAAAAAAAAGTCATTCTGAATGGCAGCCTAGTGTAATGGAAAGAGTATAAACTTTGGAGTCAGATGACTTAGAGTCGAATCCTAGCTCTGCTCTTTGGGTATATTGCTGAATTTCTTCCATTTCCTCATTTATAAGAGTTGAAAATGACAGGGTTTTGAAGGCTCAGTGAAAAATAAAGATATGACGCCTCATACCTGGTAGGTCCTTGATAAATATTGATTCCTTCTGGGCCTTTTATCCATGTTTTCTCAAGGCTCTTCTGTTTCTTCACTGGCCCTTGGTAGGTGACCCATTTGGGATTGGCAGGTACCTGGGACCCCAGAGGAAAATCCCTGCTGCAGACTGACTCCAGGGGGCCCGGTGGGTGATCACTGAATCTGCCTTCTTGATGAGCCCCCACCCTCCCAACACAGAGCTGCTTTCCCAGCTCTTGCAGGTTTGGGTGATTTAAAATCGAACCCATCAAGTACAATGACACGATCAGGAGACATAAACAGAACATTTGGAAGCAGAGCACAGCTGTTGAGGTGGCATGATGGTCTGCTTGGCATTACAGTATTATTATTTATTAGGGAAAGTTGAAATTGGTCAGAGAACAAAGTTTTCCTAAAGACATTAGTCTTGGGACTAGAAGTCTCTTTTCATTGTTCCTCTATAAAAATATTTTGCATCACTCTATATTAGGCCAAATGCACTTAGCCAAAATGCTATTTTGCAGATTTCAGGGGGGTAGGTAATGTCTGCTAATTGTAGGTCCTCCCCTTCCTGCTGGTGATTCAGGCTCAAGCCAAGATGGTCTGGGTGTTTGGGGGATTTTCCGGGGCCGGTTTTAGAACACCTGTTTACCGTGCGTGCAGACCTTCTCCAGCCGGGCTTCTGCCTGCCTCTGAAGCCTCATGACCCAAAGCTGGGAAGGGAATGGAAGACACTGATCATCTCAATGAGTCCAGAGTTCATTTGGGGAAGAGACTATACATCCACCTACCCAAAGAGAAGAAATAAGTTTGCGTTTAAAAAAAAATGCGGCAAAATGTACATAATGAAATTCACCATTTTAGCCATTGTTAAGTGTACAGCTCAGTGACTTAAGTACATTTACACCAGAATGTTTTCATCTTACCCATGAAACCCTGGCCCTATTAACAATAACTCCCCATCCCCTCTCCCTCTCCTGGCAAACTTCTACTTTCTGTCTCTGAGAATCTGAAGACTCCAGGTACCTCAGATATGTGGAATCACACCGTATTTTCCCTTTGTGTCTGGGACGTTCTTTTTTTTTTTTTTTTTTTGAGACAGAGCCTCAAGCTATCCCCCTGGGTAGAGTGCCATGGCATCACAGCTCATAGCAACCTCCAACTCCTGGGCTCAAGCGAGTCTCCTGCCTCCGCCTCCCAAGTAGCTGGGAC
>CAUYQV010196082.1:0-40592 GCA_963574575.1 Galagoides demidoff | reverse complement strand
TGTAAGAGAGACTTTACCTAACAAATGCAGTCAGTGTAACCTGCTTTCTTGTACCCTCAATGAATCCCCAACAATAAAAAATAAAATAAAATAAAATAAAAACCCACTGAGGCAGAAAAATAGAAGATAAAAACAAGAACAAAGGCAACAAATAGAAAACAGTAACACATATGGTAGATATTAATCCAACTGTATCAATAATCAGTTTGAACAGCAATGGTTTAAACATCCCAAATAAAAGACAGAGATTGTCAGAGTGGATCAGATTATATGTTGTCTACCGGAAACCCATTTTAAATATAATGATGCATATAATTTAACAGAAAATAGACAGAAAAACATATACCATGCTAACAGTAATTGAAAAAAGTGAGAGTAGCTATGTTTAGTTTCAAACAGAGCAAACTTCAGAGCAGGGAAAATTATCAGGGATAAAGAGGGGGAACACAATGATAAAGGGATCAATACTTCAAGAAGACATGACAACTGTTAACATGTATGCATTAACAACAGAATCTCAAAATGCATGAGGTAAAACTAGTAGAACCTCAAGGAGAAAAAGATGAATCCATAATGATAGTTGAAGATATCAATGTCTTCTATCAACAGTGGACAAACACAGCAGTAAAGAAATTAATAACAATATATGTGCGTAGTTGAACTCTACAATGCCATCAATCAGTCAAATAGATAAAATGGACAGCTGTAGACTACATCATCTGATAACAACAGAATACACATTCTTATCAAGCTACATCGCATTCTGGGCCATAAAATTCATCTTAACTGATTTTTAAAAATAAGAATCATAAAATAAGTGCTTTCAGACCACAAAAAACTAGAAATCAATAACAAAATGATAGCTAGAAAATCACAATATACTTGGGGCTTAAACAACACATTTATAAGTAACACATAGGTCAAAAAAGAAAGCTCAAGAGAAATATTAAAAATTTAAAACTAAGTGAAAGTGAAAATACAATTTAAAATTTGGGGGTATAGTAAAAGCGGTGCTTAATGAGAACCTGATAGTGTTGAATTAATGCATTAGAAAAGAGAAAGATATGCAATCAAGAATGTAAGCTTCTACCTAAGGCAACTATAAAAGGAAGAGAAAATTAAATCCAAAATAAACAACAGAAAAAAATAACTGTTGATTTTAGGCCTCCATACTATACTTAATACTAATACCTCTTTCCACATATTTTCTTTTTCCTAAGTTAAAAAAAATGTTAAATTAGCAAGAAAGTTTAAATTTTGTTTTGTTTTGTTTTGTTTTTTTTGAGACAAAAGTCTCAAGCTGTCACCCTGGGTAGAGTGCCATGGCATCATACCTCATAGCAACCTTAAAATCTTGAGCTTAAGTTATTCTCTTGCCTCAGCCTCCCAAATAACTAGGACTACAGACACCCCCCCGCAATGCCCTGCTATTTTTTGGTTGTAGTTGTCATTGTTGTTTGGCAAGCCCAGGCTGGGGTTGAACCCATCAGCTCTGGTGTATGTGGCTGGCGCCTTAGCCGCTAAGCTAAAGGCACTGAGCCAAGAGAGTTTAAAATTTTTAAGGCTAGGTGCAGTGGCTCATGCCTATAATCCTAGCAGTCTGGGAGGCCAAGGTGGGTGGATTGCTTGAGCTCATGGGTTCCAGACCAGCCTGAGCAAAAAGAAGACTCTATCTCTACTAAAAATAGAAAAACTGAGGCAAGAGGATCACTTGAGCCCAAGAATTGGCGGTTGCTGTGAGCTATGACACTACGGCACTCTACCCAGGGCAATAACTTGAGACTTTGTCTCAAAAAAAAATTTTTTTTTTTTTACTAAACATTTCATTTTTTTATTCCCTAGTGTTTTAATCTGGGTCCAATTAAGGGATGGACACTATACAGTAATTTAAACAGGAAAGGTTAATATAAACAATGATAAAACTATCAAAGGACAGTAACTGCAAAGGGCGAGAGGAATCACCAAGGAAGGCAAAGTCAGAGGGGAGACCTTGTTCTCATAGCAAGGGTGCACTTTGTTGGAAAATTTGCTGGTTGCCAGGTCAGAGCTGATCCACAGCTGTGACCCAGCAGGAAAACACCCCTGGGGACAGAGAATCAATCTGCCATGGCCCTGAGTGTCCCTGCAGGTTGTTGCTCTGTGAGCCAAGAATGCTTTACCAGCCATTTCTCAGAGCTGTGTTTGAGCGTGAGCCTAAGGGATGATGACACAGAACAGTCTCATTTCCACCCTCCATGAAAGCAGCGAAATCCTAAGCTCACTGTGAGCCTTCATCTAGGTCACCTGCATCACTGCAAGGAGCACAAACATGAAGCTCTGGGTGCTGATTTTGCCCTAAGTAATCTCTGAACTATAATCTTCATGTACTCAGCCAGGATCTATAAAACAATAATAATGCTCTAACTTGTTAGCTAGCAAGCAGGGCAAAATCCCAGGCCATTTGCAGTTCTTGGCACAATCCCATGGAACACAGGTGAACCAAGGCAGGTGTTGGGTACACAGAAGGCGCTGGGGTCCAATTGTGGGTCTGAGCCTGGATTGTGCAGTTCCTATATCGAAAAGGTCACGAGAAACAAGATTCCTGGGCACAGGAAAGCCAAGGCTAGTAGTGGACATGCAGACAGTGTTGGGAGATGAAGTCCTGGTGTGAGCAGTGTCCATGTCAGGAGAACCAGGCAAAGGGGCCTCCAGGTCCAGGCCAGACTTTGGAGCTGCCCATCTCTGGACATTTGGCTGGAGCACAGTACCACCAGATGTACACATGCACAAGCACCACTGAGGGCATGACGTAGGACAAAGACAAAGCAAGACACGTTCCTCCAGAAGCAGGAATCTATACCTAGAGAGGTCTAACCACAGGATCCTTCCAGAGCCTGCCTTGTTACCAATTTCCCAATCCTGTTCTTTCTAAGTTGCTGACCAACCAGACCTAATGAATGGGTAACTGCCCATGAATTAATGCAGATCCCTGCTCATGGCCACCTCTTGGTCCAAACGTAGTAGGCAATCCAGTATATTGCTCAAAGTTCTGCCCACTCAGGGAGTGCTCTTCCCACTGTCCTTCAGGGTGATCCTTGAGTGGGGCTGCAGTGCTGTGGCTGCCCACCTCAGTGGTACCAGTACCTCTGGCAGACCCACCTGTAAATCAGGCTCAAGCTTTTTTCTTCTGTGGTTTTAAGGTACACCCCAGGAGTCCACAGATGTTCAGTAAGAGAAGGGAGGCAAGAAACAGGAGTTAGTGTCAAAGGAATTTGAGCCACCTTCTCATGCAATTTGCATCTTCAGATTTACCTCAGATCAGTCACACACATACCCAACTTCATAGCTGCATAGGTGAGATGGCACGTGGGCCACATTCTTTTTTTTTTGAGACAGAGCCTCAAGCTGTTGCCTTGGGTAGAGTGCTATGGCATCACAGCTCACAGCAACCTCCCAACTCCTGGGCTCAAGCGAGTCTCCTGCCTCAGCCTCCCAAGTAACTGGGATTACAGGTGCCTGCCACAATGCCTGGCTATCTTTTGGTTGCAGCCATCATTGTTGTTTGGTGGCCCCGGGCTGGATTTGAACCCGTCAGCTCAGGTGTATGTGGCTGGCGCCTTAGCCACTTGAGCCACAGGTGCCAAGCCTTGGGCCACATTCTTGATGTCACCTGGTTAAGGCCCAATAGCAAGCCAGAAGCTCACAAAGACATGGCCTTACTCAAGAATCCCAGAGTTCTGTCCTGTGAGTGAGTCTCTACTGGTGCATGTCATGGTCCACACAATGGGCTCCAGACACTGAATATCAATGGACCTGCTGACTCATAGGGCAATGCAATACTCTGGCTTCTCTTTAGATCAAATAAATCTTTCACCTTTTAAGGGAAAAGTGGTACAGCAGCTTGCACCACAGCCTACACTGTCTCTGGTCAGTGGAAGTGGCCTAAAGTACAGTAAATGTGGAAGTACAGTAAATGTTCTACTAAAATCCCCAAAGTCCAACTAAAATGTTCTGCTTCTTTTTCATGGTAGGTGGTTAAAAAAAACCACAGCAAATTGTCTTTCACTGGGAGGGGTATTTCAGCATATTCCAGCCCACTGCACCCCCGGAAACTTTGGGGGGGGGCTCAAGTGCTTTCCTGGGCTGGTCATAGGCCTCAGTGCCTGCATCCCAGTGCTGCACCCCACAAAAAAGAGCATTTGGACATTTCTGGAAGTCATCCAACTCTGACAGTCTGTGACCTCCTACCCAAGGGTGAAGGGAAAGAGGTCTTGGGGAGCAACTGGAAGGTGACAAAGGTTTTCCCTGAAAGCACCAAGTGTCCAGGTTTTGTTAGAGGGAGAAGCTATTGGTAGGGGCTCCACGGGCCAAGAAAAGATTTCTGCAGACCAAGATTAGGATATAAAAGTATAAACTTTATCTTCTTAGAAGGAAAGAGGGAGTGAGAGAGTGAAAGAGAGTGAGAAGATTAAGAGGAAAATAGAGCTGGGGAAGAAAGGAGAAATACGGTCTCACCCTGACAGGCAGCAGCTCTTATGGAACAAAAGAGAAAGAAGAGAAGTGGGCAGGCCTTTCCCAGGTGTTTCTGATCTATCTATCCTGTTGTTGATTTTGCCCCGAAATGCGGTTTGAGGCGGGTCTCAAGCCGCCGCACCCACCTTGACCAGTCTGGCTGTGCATCCCTTCCACTTGCCCGCTGAGCCTGATGGAACGTGGAACAGCGCAGGGTACCGGCCAGCTGGAGAGCCAGGAGGAGGGAGCCCCACTTTAGCCCTTCCTGGAACTGTGAGTTCGTCATTTTTCTGTTATTTTGCTGTCAAGACTGGCCGGACTTTCAGGGACCGCACAGTTAGTCCCGCAGACGTCTGTGGGGTCCAGGGCAGCCCAGCCCGTCCGCTCAGTCTAAATTCGCTAATCCAAGTCTCTCCCCGGCCCCAAGGGAGCCTCAATATTCACGGAACAAACACGTACAACCTCAACCTAACTTCGTTCCTGCCCAAAGGCCCCCTTCCCCCGTCCCCACTGTCGGCTAAGAGGCAATAAGAGGCTCCTCAGCCCCAGCCAGTGGATGACGGCAACGCGACAGAGGAGGAGGTGACAGGGACCACTGGACACTCCGGCCCCGCCTGAAGTTATCTGTGTGAGGGCAGGAACCATGCCTCTGCCCCAGCACGAGGGACCGAGATGCGCGTCCTGATCTGGCTTCACCTCAGCACCCTGCGGACCCCGCGCTGCGCCTTCGCCAGGACGCGCGACCGGGCACCCGCCCATGTCCAGTCTCCCCAAGGCCCTGTGGGCACTGCTGCTTCTCTCTGAAGAGCAAGGGTCATGCTCCAAGTGGCTGAGAACGCGAGAGACCCGGATGTTTGTTTGGCCTCAGATCACAAGCAAACCGTCTGCTGGGCCTCCCTCCAGCCCAGGGAGGAAGCTCATCTCGGTTTTTCAGTTTCCTGTCGGAGTCCCCGCGTCCCTCTGCACCCTGTGGCAGAAATTAAGAGACAGCTGGTAAGGTCTTTACCAATAAATTATGAATTGGGCAAAGAAACTGGGGTTATGATGGGTTTTAACTTTCCTCAGTCTTACAGTTTCTCAAGGAGGCAGAGCCCCTTCCTTAGGAGAGGAGCCCTAACAACATAGGTGACATGTCTAAGACATTGACATTCAAAAGTTCTCGTTTTCAATGTGAAAATTAACTCAGAACGTTTGCAGAATGATACAAAGGAACATGGTTATTTATTTCCATTTCTTTTAAAAGATAACGTATACACCACCACTTCTTAAGTCAAAGGGAAGAATGTAACAGAAAAAAAAGTTTTAATTAATTTGTAATGTTATGAAGAAAATCATACTTTATGGAGTTTTCTAATGCATGATATACATGTTTTATGCCTTTGTAAAATCCCATTAGTCATTCTTCCCAGAAAAATAACTCCACATGGCTTTCCTCAAATCACCAGACTTTGACAAGTATCAGAATGATAGAAAAGTTGCTTGGTTTTTGTTTTTTTTGTTACTATGTATCAGTAATCTAAGACTTGAGTGCAAAGAATAAGAAAATAAGAAATGGCAAAGACTTCGATCCATCTGAATTGTTCTACGTCAATGAGATTTGTATCTGCACAGACATACACAGTGAAATGGGAAATTGTAGCTAAATGTACCTTTATTTATAAAATATTCACAAAATATTTCTCTGTGTGTTGATATATAAAGGTATCAGATATAACTAGAGTATGTTAATTTTCCTATGTATGGCGACTTTTGGGACACCTTGTATTTGTATGGATACAAATCTCATTGATATATCAGATTTTTAGGATTTAAGAGCAAAACAAAGCACACTGACTATTAATAGGATGGCTTTAGCAAAGAGCAGACCAATATAAAAATCTTCAATCCCATTTCCTTTGTGAGATCAGAAATAAGTAAAATTTTAAAGATTTTATTCTAAGGCAGGTGCTGTGGCTCACATCTGTAACCCTAACACTCTGGGAGGGTGAGACAGGAGGACTGCTTGAGCTCAGGATGTTCAAGACCTGACTGGGTAAAAGCCAAGACTCTGTCTCTACTAAAAATAGAAAAACTAGCTGCCTCCTGGTGGGTATCTGTAGTCCCACCTACTAGGGAGGCTGAGGCAAGAGGATCTCTTCCATCCAGGAGTTTGAGGTTGCTGTGAGCTATGATGCCATGGAACTCTACCCAGGGTGACAAAGTGAGACTCTGTCTCAAAAAAAAAAAAAAAAAGATTTTATTTCAAATTATTTTAAGATGTGATAGATTCAACATGGAAATAATTTTTCAACAGTATTTATTTTAATTTCATTTAATTTTGACAATGCAAATGTTTTTGTTCCATGATTAGGACTAAACACCAGAGAATGGTAAATTTTTCTGTCTTTTGACAAATGTGCCTCATTCCTGGGACTGACTGATGATTTCTCAGTTTGGGGACTGGGAAGCATGCTTGTGAGGAGGTAGCAGGACGCGCCTCACATTGAGATCTGCAGACACAGCTCCTGCCTGTGTGGGTCATTGGTGAGCACCACAGCATTCCCTGCATGGATACTCACCAGTTGGCACCCAGCTCTGCTATACTCTTGTCTGTCCCTGCCTCAGGACCACTCTGGCTTATTTGACTAAGGTTTCTGTTTCTAGTAAATCAAGTACCTTTCACTGCTATTTTTTTTCTAATTGTGGCAATTCCACATTTATTTTTCCAGATGAATTTTATAGTTATTTTTGTCAAATTTTTCACCCATCCAAAAAAAATTCCACTTATTTTAAATGACTTAAATTTATATATTAATTCAAAGAAAAACAACTTTCCACATTTTACATTCCTTAGAATCTTGTAGAACTGTAGTTTTCTTCCTAAACTTTTTATTTTTCTGTCATCCTGGGTAGAGTGTCATGGAGTCATAGCTCACAGCAACCTCAAACCTCAGCTCAAGCAATTCACCTGCCTCAGCCTCCCAGAGCGGTGGGATTACAGGTGTGAGCCACTGCCCCTGGCCTCTTCCTAAACATTTTCTTAGCTTAATATGTCATTGCTAAATAGGATATTTAGTACCGTACTTTCTATTTGTTGATAGAATATGGGAATGTGTATATTGTGTATTCTTATTTTGCTCTACTCACCTTAGTGCTTTCTGGTTAACTCTTAAGAGTCTGCAGATACTTTGTTGCCTGCATTCATCACTTCATCTTGGAGCCCCGCAGAGCAGAGAAGCGCTTAGCCCTGAATTCCCTCCCTTTCTGCCACTGTACGGCTGTATTTTCACTAAAGTTTCCTATTAGCCCCATGCTAACCCAAAGCCAGAGGACATGAGACCCCCACCCCCACCCCCACCCCAGACTGGAAGGGGGCAGGAAGGGAAAACCTAAGAGACAGACAGACTCCACAATTATATCACACCTGTGTAAATTCCCAGAATGCCCCAGGCCACACTCACCTGCTGTGAGCCTAAAGAGAAACAAGCCAAGGCCAGCCCCCCTCATCAGGACTGGAGCGTGGGAGGACAGCACAGTTCCTTTTTCCTTGTGTAAACCAGTCTTCTTTCCTCTATGGGCCCAAGGATGTCCATGAAGAAGGCCATGGTGGCCTTAGTGACGGTTACCAACAGTATTCTAGGAGGGCGGGTGACAGACACAAGCTGAAGAAGTTGGAATTCAAGGAGCTCACCAACAAAAAGCTCTCTGGGTTTTAGAAACGAGTGTGCTTTCTAAAATCAATGGCTTACCTGTTCCCATTCTTCCTTAGCAGAGCCACCTGTACACTAGAACTGAGCTGTCCTGCAGGTGACTCCAGTTCTGTTTTGGGAGACTCCTAGATGGCTTCTGAAAATAGTTGAATAACTGAATGATGGTTACAGAGGTGGCTTGGATGGGCCCATTGTTTTCATTTTCTTGTCAACTGTCTTGTATATAGTAGGCCCATAAAGGAAAGGCAAAAGTAAAGGAATGCTCACCTTTATCCAAAAATCTAAGGATTTACAATGATAATGATAGCAGAATATGATGAAAAAATACTCATGACTTACCATGGGCCAAAGTGAACATGTAGGTAAACAGTTAAAAGTTAAGCTTTGGGAATGTTTTTGGGGAAAAGATACTTTTGGTTTTAGCCAATTGTTTGGCATTTATGTGGAGACAGAGATGCCAGACATACACTCCCTAGATCAGTGGTTCTCAACCTTCCTTATGCCACGGCCCTTTGATACAGTTCCTGTGGGTTGAGAGCTGCTGCTCTAGATGTTCACTGGGCACTCAGTGGTTCATGCTGCAGGGACACAGGCCCTGCAGATCTAGCCTCTGTCCTGGGGGCACCCAGGCTGGCATATCAACAATTGACTTGGACGCTTGACTGAGGGTGTGGTGGAAGTCTGTGTACACCCTGGAAGCCCTGGGGCCTCACAGGACACCAGCCATGTGCTGTCTTTGGTCAGGGCTCTGGTGAGCCCTTGCTTGCTCCAGAAAAGTCCTGCTCTAGCCTGAGGTAGAAGCATGTCCATACACCTGCATTAAGGACATGCTTCCCCACTCTGGCTGCCCCTGGGTCTGATCCCCACTGCTCTGCCCTCTAGCCTCATGCCCCTATGGAAGTGAATAGAAGTGTCCTGGTAGCTGGTGTTCCCTCAGTGCTCAGAACCAAGGCTGGCAGACAGCATGCTGTAAACTGGTGGCGCACATGAGATGTGCCTCCTGGGCCAGATGTGACCACTCACACAGAGGAGAAATGGCCAGTGAACTAGCACACTAGTGTCAATCACATGCTGAGTTTGGGTAAACACCAGGGCAGAACCCTGCTATATAGGCCTGAGGCTAGGGAACCACCCTCCTGAGCAGGCCCAGCCCTTAGCTTAAGGATGGCAAGTCCTGGGTCCTGGAGTGAGGTGGTACACATGGTCTAGAGAGCTGGCCAGGGTTCTGTCCCTATTCCCACCCAGATACTCTTGTCACACTATCGAGCAAAGCACACAGGCCTGAAGCTCACTGGGAGTACCCCAAGTCTGCCTCTAGATTGGGTTTCTCAGGCATTTGAATTCACAGAGCAACTGCTGCCCCTCCCATGATTAGGAGTCTGGTTTCACTAATTCTGCCTTTGACCTGATAATTTAAAGTCTCAGTTTCTTCTTCCAAATGGATGAAATACGACGGTGTTTGTTGAGTGCTTAACACACAGTGAAAACTCAAAAAATAGTAGTTACTAATTACTGTCTCAAAATATCAAAAAGGTTTAGCATGTGAGAACCACACTTTATAAATGAAAAATAATTCACAGCAAGCACATTAGGGCGTCAGGAAACATATGCTGGCTTTGCTTTACCAAGGACATTTCAGGTCTGAAGCAGGTCTGTCATGTGGCTGAAGTTAATGTCCTGTTCCCATTCTTCACAGATGTTCTGACTCTTCTAACCCTAACCCAGTCTCTGCTGGTGTCACAGTGCATCTCATCCTTGAGGCAGCTATTGTAACCTGGACCTCTCTAGCCAGGCTGTCCTGTTTGGGGAGTTGTCATTCTGAATAGTCTGCATTTACGCTCTGCTTGTGTTCAACACCCAGATTCTTCCTACCACGTTGGCAGCCCTGCTTTGTGTTTGTTCCTGAGACTTTGTATGCCACTTAATACATGGGTCATTGCAAAAGTTTTGAGACACACAAAAATCAAGAAATGTAAAATCTGTGCAGACAGAAACAAATGAAGCCCTCTCAGCAACATTGATCAACTGAGGAAATTAAAAGTTGCACCAGTGAATCAAAAAGGACAGTGTTGGCCACCGTGTTTCTTGGAAGTAAAATAATGGACATTCAGTCTCAATGCTTTTGTAGGTAATCACATCATTTGCTTTGCTTTGGACGGAACTTTCAGGAAAGTCTTGCAGTACCTGGAGAGCAGCTCAATTGGGAAAAGGAACACAAGGCTTCGATGTGTTCCCAAGGATTATTTCAGCAACACGGGAAACTTTCAAAACATTAAATTTCACTGGAGTCTTCACTATAGGGGATTCTATACAAAGAAACACACGAAAAGCTTAGGAGGGCCAAAGTTCATTTTTACTTCAAAACACTTGCTCAGACTGATTTAGGATAATAATCTACAGTTTTTCACATCTTGGTTGTTCCATTCAGGCTTTCCAAGTCGCCCAGGTCCAGGCATAGACCTTGAGGCGTCTGCCTGCCAGCAGCCCCCTGGCCACAGGATTCTTCCCTATCTTGCATTTTATATCCTAGGTTATTTTTTAAAACTTACAGTATTTCTGATATATGTGATCAGTCATCCAACTTTTCACATTTTGATGGCCCTAAAGTCCATTCAAAAAGAAGCCAGGCAATTTCTCTTATCTCTCAGGAACTCAAAGAGGAGGTTGTGGACAAAGTCACAGAAACACTGGACAACGACAGAGCCGGTGAATGTGACTTCCAGAAGTTTATGGCCTTTGTTGCCACGGTTACCACTCCGTGCTGCAAGCTGTTTGAACAACAATGAGATGGAGAAAGCAGCCAGGTTCTCCTGTAACACAGAAAGTCACCCAATGAGGCAGAGAGCAGGGGCTTGCATGCTTTGTAGGAGCTGAGCTTTCTGGTCATGTGGTAGCTATTGAGGAAGTTTGATTTGCTTTGTGAATAAAAAACTAGCAACCTCTTTCTGAGGGCTGTTTCATATGGCCTGTACCATTATTTCTGCTATATTAGACTAGTAAGCTGACTGGTCCCAGGAACTTTGGCAATAACCATTTAGGAAAGCCATTCTCAGTCATAAATGTGCTGTATGGCCATTATGGCTATGTAGAGCCCTAGAGAAAGCAAAGCTGACTACCAAAAATTACCTTGGGGTGTTCTTAACACTTTCACTGCATTTCAACATGCAAAGCCTTGTCCAGCATCATTCGAAAAGGCTGCGATTCCTGAGATCTGCTCATTAGCGCAAATAAAGCCTAAAGCATGTGGAGGGCCTGACTGTTCAGTCCCACCTACCCAAGAACTAGGTCACATTTAGGTCCCTGTTCCAGGGATGACCTGTGATGACCAAGTAAATTATTTTAACTGACAGTTCTAAATGGAACGGTGTGTCTCATAAACCACAAGTCCTGACACTTTAACCCCAATGGAGGGGAATGCTCCTGCTGGGGAGGATCCTGGGGCATGGGGCCAAGGTTCCAGCTCTGCCCTGGGGTGACTGTGGGGTAATGTGGGCCTGCCTGCCCCTGAACTAACTGCAGACCCCTGAGTTCTCCACCCCAGCCCAGATCGGCCCACTGGGGAGGCCAAAGCTGCCTTTGATGCTTCTGTGTTCCAATAAGCCAACAAGCTGTAAATATGAAAAACCACTCCTAGGAAACTCCAATTAATTATACCTGCCCTCTTCCTATTATGTCTAAGGGCACAGACTATGGTCATCTTCAGAGAGCTGCCCTGGGCCATCTGGTGACTGCAGTGATATTTAGCAATGAGGTATATAGCAGTTTTAGTTGGAGAGTTTATGCACTTAATTGTCAGACCTTGTACGGCTACAGCTCTGATGGCCATTCTAGAAAAAGAGTCCCAAAATTGCTTTGAACGGTGGACTAGGTGCTGGCATCAATGCATAGCTCCCCACGGGGAGTATCTCAGAGGTGATATAGTGACATTCATCAATGAAGTATGTAACACTTTTTTCTAGGACAAGTTCACAAACTTAATTGGCATATCTCATACATTGGATTTCTCTATACACATAGGTTCAGACTATAACTTCAAGTTCCAAATTGTTTCCAAGGGACTTTGAGAGGGAGCTTCCTTATACTGTAACAAAACTCAGAAATAACAAGCAATACAGGGGATCCTCAACACAGAAATTCCAGGGCCTGTCACACAGATGGGAACCCAAAGAGGACAAATGCCACCCCAAATGGCACTGCGGATGGTGCCTCAAATGCCCTGCCACAGGGCCGGAAGGCTCACAAATGTGGATCCAGGGGAGATAAATGCCACCCCACATAGCTGGAAGCTCCAAAACTTCCTCCAATAGGTGGCCTAATCCCCCCATTCTCTGGGCCTCAAATAGCTGTCTTAATCCTGTTCCCTGGCAAACCCTCCCAAATGGTGGCCTAGTCCGTCTGGGAACTACAAATGAGCTGCAAATTCAAACCAGCTTCCCTAGTTTCACTCAATCTCATGACTTCCACCCCATAAGGTGCCCCAAAAGAAACATAATTTACAGGTCTGAAAACCCCCTACATGGGCAGAATCGGCATCTCAGTATACACACTGGGAAATTTACCCAACAAGATGTGTAGTGTCTGGATACTTTTCAAATCCATTTCCTTTTCCACCTCAGTTTAGGTTGCAGGGAATACATCTACTTTGAGGAGACAGATGGGGGTTCCCCCAGGCTCCAGCAGCTGCTGTGGGCGTCCCTTGCTTCCTTACCTCAAAAAGTTGCTTTGACCCAGGGCTGCTCCCTGCCTCTTCTGGCAATAGGGGCTGCCATACCACTGGGGGGCCAGTGGGCCCACCAAGGATGCCAAATTCTGTTTTCAAAATTTCAGCATTTGTTCCTGAGGCTGTATCCGAAGAAGGATGATAAGTTGTTTAAGGAGAAGGAAAAGAGGTTTATCAACTTGCCAGCAAATGAGGAGGTTGGCAGGCTCCCCTCTCAAAGCACCAGTGTGTTTTCTTTCCCTTGGTATCCATTCGCTGCCCTCTAACTTTCCCACAGCCCCCAGCTCCCTGAGCAGCCATTTTAGTCTCTGTGGAGTAGATCTGCCATCAGGTCTGTCTCAGCGACAGTTTCATTGATTTTTCCTTTGAAGGAAACCCTTCACTCTTCCTTTGTATGCCTGGTGGGTTTTTTTGTTGAAAACTAGGCATTTAAATGTAATCATTTTGTAACCCTGGAAATCAGATTCTCCTCATTCCCCAGGGTTTGCTGATTTAATGTTTTGGTCTATTGTTTCTGCTTTTTTGATTGTTGTAGGCTGTGTATCTTCTCAGGTCTTTTCAGAGCATGGGCTTGCAGTATCACTTTCTAATTTCCTTCACATATACGTGTGCTTTTCAATGTCCTCGTCTTTAATGTCTGGCTCCCAAGGGGGTAATAAGAAAAGTGGAGAAAGGAAAGAGTGCTGGCCCTTTTGACTCCTGGGAATCCCTTAAGCCAGACAGAGAGGGGCTCACAGAAATGAGAAGATAGGCCACAAAGGTCCATAGCCTCTTTGCCCCTTTGAAATCAGAAGCAGCAATCATGGGTGGTGCCTGTGGCTCAAAGGAGTAGGGCACTGGCCCCATATACCGGAGGTGGCAGGTTCAAACCCAGCCCTGGCCAAAAACTACAAAAAAAAAAAAAAAAAAAAAAAAGCAGCAGCAGCAATCAGAACAGAGATCCCTGAAACTTGGAAGACAGCATCCCTCCTGCCCACGCTGGGTCCACGAGTATAGCTGCCTAGGGGCGGGGTGGCTGCTACTGTCCTAAGAGCTGAAATCAACCCAAACCCAGATTTACGTCCAAGCCTTTCCCTGGAAGCTGCAAGCCATCTGTAGAGTTCCAAATCCAACCACCTGATTCCACCAGTGCAATCAGCATAGTGGGGCAAGAGCTTCCTGGTGCTTTCTGCTCTGTCATCTTCCCAGAATCTTCTCTCTTCCCTACATTTTAATGTAAAATAAATTCTTTTAACTCACCTTCCTCTGTCACAGCATCATAACCCACAGGTGGTTCAGCCCTGCTGCTCTCCACCTGCAGCCATTGCTAGGCGGTGACACATCTGTGCTCTTTCGTCCCCTCAAAGTTTGATTCATTTTTTAACATCTGACTTTTATGGGGCATCTGTAGTGAACATTCATGATATCTGGCCTTTTCAATTCCTGTAAGAGTCTGAAGAATCAGTTACTCTACACTTAATGGGCACTTAAAACTAATAACATCCTTTCACTTCCTCTCACCTTGCACTATCCTTAGCAAACTCCACAAAGTCCTTCCTGTTTCTCTCCTTAACCCAAAGGCAGAGCTGAATTCAGGGAGCTGAGGGTGAGGGTGGGGATGAGGCTGAAGAGCAAGGCTTTCAGACTAGCCACAGGGAGGAGGGGGGACACCACCTGCTTGGATATATTGAACTCATTCCCCTTCAATATGTGATTTTAAAATTAAAAAGCAAATGGTTTGGTGCCCCTAGCTCAGTGAGTAGGGCGCCAGCCACATACACTGAAGCTGGCAGGTTCGAGCCCAGCACAGGGCTGATAAACAACAATGACAACAGCAACCAAAAATAGCTGGGTGTTGTGGCAGATGCCTATAGTCCCAGATAATTGGGAGGGTGAGGCAAGAGAATCGCTTAAGCCCAAGAGTTTGAGGTTGCTGTGAGCTGTGATGCCATAGTACTCATAGAGGGCAACACAGTGAGACTATCTCAAAAAATAAATAAATAAATAAAAAATAAAATTAAGAAGCAAAAATGTTAAATGTTAATGGCTTTGAATTTTTGCATGCAGTTCCTTTTTAATTTCCACTGCTGAAATCTAACATCATACAAAAAGGCTGAATGCCTCTGCCACACACCATCTTAAGACAGTTGGTTTTTTTTTTTAACCTCTAATTTATTTTATTTTATTTTATTTTATTTTATTTTATTTTATTTTATTTTGAGACAGAGCCTCAAGCTATCCCCTTGGGTAGACTGCCCTGGCATCGCAGCTCACAGCAACCTCCAATGCCTGGGCTCAAGTGAGTCTATTGCCTCAGCCTCCCAAGTAGCTGGGACCACAGGCACCCGCCATAATGCCTGGCTATTTTTTAGTTGCAGCTGTCATTGTTGTTTGGTGGGCCCAGGCTGGATTCGAACCCGCCACCTTAGGTGTATGTGGCTGGCACCTTAGCCGCTTGAGCCATAGGTGCCGAGCCTAATTTAAAGGGAAGTACTGGGTGGCCCAGTGGCTCACACCTGAGATTCTAACACTCTGGGAGACCAAGGTGGGGTGGGGGGATGGATCCTTGAGCTCAGAAGTTTGAGACCAGCCTGAGTAGCAGCAAGATCCCTGTCTCTACTAAAAATAGGAAAACTAGCCAGGCATTGTAGCAGCCACCTATAGTCCCACTTATTTGGGAGGCTGAGGCAGAAGGATCATGAGGCTGCTGTGAGCAATGATGCCACAGCACTCTAGCCTGGGCAACAGAGCAAGATACTCTGTCTCAAAAAAGAAAAAAGACTGAGGAAATGTTTCTTCCCTAACACTTCAGGACCCAAACTTACATGAAGTGGACTCAGAGAAGAAGGGAGTGCTGCTGCTTATTCTCTCTGCACACAGCAAGTAATGTGCACATAATTTCCTCACAGCAAAACACAGAGGGGCCAGCAGGCTTCTTTGCCTTTTCCTTAGAATAGCCTGGCAGGCTTGAGGCCAGCTCTGAGGCAGGAGCTCAGCAAGCACCAGAAGTCAGTTACTTATTTCTCTGCCATTTACAACCTCATTGGATTATGAACAGTACAGTAGAACCAGTTTGAAATACTGGTAAATCAGCTACATTTATAATTTGAAATTAAGTATAAGTGACTATAGTTCACATAAAGGCAAAAGAACATTAAAAAAACCACCTAGCTTGGTGCCTGTGGCTCAAGTGGCTAAGGTGCCAGCCACATACACCTAAGGTGGCGGGTTCGAATCCAGCCCGGGCCTGCCAAAACAACAATGACAGCTGCAACTAAAAAATAGCCAGGCGCTGTGGTGGGTGCCTGTGGTCCCAGCTACTTGGGAGGCTGAGGCAGGAGACTCGCTTGACCCCAGGAGTTGGAGGTTGCTGTGAGCTGTGATGCCACAGCAGTCTACGCAGGGGGATAGCTTGAGGCTCTGTCTCAAAAAACAAACAAACAAACAAACAAACAAAAAACACCTAAATTAAAATAGAACCAAAATACTAGTACAAATGACTCAATAGATAAAGCAGGGAGTATGTGGAGGTTATAATTCTTAATGTAAAATGGCTCCAACAAATTAATAAAAACTTAAACTTAGTAAGAATTGTCAAATGTGATTAGAATACATCAAATAAGAAATAAAAATACCATAAGGTGAGAACATATTCAATGTGACCAGACCCAACACCTGCTTGCCTATCAAACTGACCTATTTTAATCTTGCACACTGTAGCCCACTGCCAGCTGCCAGCTGCAAAGAGGCCTCTGCCCTGTTGCTGTCCTGTCCCTGATGAGGAAGCAACTTCCTAGAGTGTCACACCTAGTGTAAACTCTGACCTACTCATTCCACCTGTAACAATTGTGCCCCACACAGCAGTTGTGACCATGCCTGTGTAAACACAGCCTGAGAGGAGGCACATGGCAGCCTGAAGTGGGATGCACGGCCATGGAGCACACGCTATGCTTAGTCCAGGCACATCTATATGGTACAGTCATTAAAATGTGAATGAATTTGAAAGTCTGTAATTTAATTTTTTTTTTTTTTGAGACAGAGCCTGAAGCTGTCCCCCTGGGTAGAGTGCCATGGCATAGCTCACAGCAACCTCCAACTCCTGGGCTCAAGTGAGTCTCCTGCCTCCACCTCCCAAGTTGCCGGGACCACAGGCGCCCGCCACAACACCTGGCTATTTTATTTTTCCCAGCTACAGCCATCGTAGTTGTTTGGTAGGCCAGGCTGGATTCAAACCCACCACCTTAGGTGTTATGTGGCTGGCGCCTTAGCCACTTGAGCCACAGGCGCTGAGCCAAGTCTGTAATTTATTAACTACAAAAGCAGAGTATAAAATTAAGTACATGATCCTAATTTATTTATTTATTTTTGGTTGCAGCCATCATTGTTGTTTGCCGGGCCCAGGCTAGATTTGAACCCGCCGGCTCAGATGTATGTGCCTGGCGCCTTAGCCATTTGAGCCACAGGTGGTGAGGCATGATCCTAATTTTGTAAAACTAAAAAAAGGGAAAAAAGTAAGATTTATGTCAAATACTAATAGTGCTATTACCCAGATGAAGAATTATAGACTACAATTTCCTTCATAATTTAATGTGCTTTGTAGATTACATGCTGTAAACATAACAGCCTTTTTTTTTTTTTTTTGAGAAAAAGTCTCACTCTGTCACCCTGGATAGAGTGCCATGTACATCATAGCTTATAGGAACCTTGAAGTCCTGGGCTCAAGTGGTCCTCCTGCCTCAGCCTCCTGAGTACCTGGGACTATAGGTGCCCACCACAACACCCGGTTACTTTTTCTATTTTTTAACAGAGATAGGGTCTTGGTCTTGCTCAGGCTGGTCTTGAACCTCTCATCTTAAGTGAGCCACAGGCCTCAGCCTCCCAGAGTTCTGGGATTACAGGTGTGAGCCACCTCACCCAGCCAGCATAACTGCTTTTATATTCAGAAAAAAGTAATGCAAAATAAAATACATCCTATCTGGGGTAATTCTTAAAACCTTCTCACAGATTTCAAAATGCAGAATTACAAATAGTTAATAACTTTTATTAACATAATGATATAAAAAATTTTAGTATAATATACAGAACTCCCAGAGAGCAATTCTATAGCATTTTAATGTGTTTCTTAAAATCTCAATTTACAAGACACCTTATCTTCCTGCCACTCATCTTCTAATACAAAAAGTTTACATGTTTTGTTTGCTACAAAATGACAACATTAAGGGAGAGTTAGGTAGTTCTTTTCCCTTCCCAGCCATTCTATTGCAAAGAAAGTCCATTAGTCAGTGGGCTATTAAAATTTGTGTTACAATAAGTTACATAGATTCTGTACATAATTACAACAGGAATATTAAAATTCCAAGGTGTTGCAACATACTATACCATAGTCCACCACCATCAGCAGACAGGTGTACTGTGTATCTGCAGCCAGACTCACTTGTGGAAAATAACAGCTTTGTTAGGCACTGATCCAGGCTAATTCTGGAAAAATCTGGTTGTTTCTGTGAAGCATGCATAATTTATAAAATTTATCACACTCAATCCCCGTAAAATCAACAATTTCATAATGTATTCTTAATTAGTTATATAAAAATAATATCTTAGATTCATGCCTGACTTCAAATTCTTAGAAATATCTAAAGGATTTTATGTTGTCTTCTTTGATTTAGGTTTGGTATAATTTTAGATCACTCGGCTTAGTCAAGTTTAAATAAAATAACTGAAAAGTGATAGGCCAAATTTCACATGCACACAAGTTAAAATGGGAAGTCAGTGGTAAGTGTGCTCTCCAAGAGGCAAGGCTGCCCTACTGCCCCTTAGTGGTCTGCAGGGGCTCACCAAACAGCACTGAAAATGTGAAAACCTCAGACTTTGTTACCAATGTTTCTGAATCTGCTGAAATCAGTACACTTCCATGAGAAGGATTAAGATTGTAGTGTTATGAAAACCAGCAATTTAACGAATAGTATGAAGTTACAAGCCAGGATGGTGACTTAAAACTAAATGCTGGCTTCTCTTTGAGTAACAGAGCAGCTCCTTGACAGTCTTAAATGGCACCAAATGAATGTTAGTGATGATGCATTCAGACTGCACACACCTGTCTCTCTGAAGACACTGGCAAAGAAGAAGCACCAGTCTTAAGCGGGGAGGGCAGCCTGCACTTGCCCCCTCTATCAGCTTTCCTGGGCTCAGCCACCTGGAGATGGAAGAGGGGCTGCTGTGCTCACAGTCTCAAAGTTCTTCAGCCAAATTCTATCAATGAACTTGTTTGAAGTGGAAATAAATAACTGCATTTTTTAAAACAAATTTTTTTTTAGCTTAAGGCAGCGGTTCTCAACCTGTGGGTCTCGACCTCTTTGGGGGTCGAATGACCCACAGGGGTCACCTAAATACATCCTGCATATCAGATACTTATATTACGATTCATAACAGTAGCAAAATTATAGTTATGAAGTAGCAACAAAAGTAATTTTAAGGTCGGGGGTTACCACAACATGAGGAACTGTATTAAAGGATCGCAGCTATTCGGAAGGTTGAGAACCACTGGCTTAAGGGAAGTGCAAACTTGTAGTACAGCCAAGAACTGCTAGGGTGTCTGAGCTGCCTCCAGATGCACACACCTTGCCTTGCCTTTCCCTGTCACTCCATCTGTTAAGGTACTGGCATCCATGTTTTTGTCAAAGCACTTGACAGATGGAAAATATTTCTTTAAATCATTCAGGAAGTACTGTCTGGAATGAGATTTGGGGAACTGTTGAGGGGATCTGTGAAGCACAGGAAGAAGTGAGTCATTGTGGAGACCAGATTTATTCTCCCGGTAGGGGCTCTGTGGCATTGGCACGATCACACCTGTGACTTGCAGAGTCACACCCTTTCCCAACCTGGGCTGTGTGCCTCGCTCACATGTTGTAGGCCACGTAGATTGGGTCCAGCTGATCAGCTAGAAACCCGTCCCGAAGGTGCATGCGCTGCTTCTCGCCTCGCGAGTTGATGGGGATGACGCCCGGGTCCACAATGACCACTACGCCCACCACCAGGTAGTGCTCCTCCAGCACCACATTGGTTACCAGGGCCACCAGGTCCAATGCGTCCTGCTCTAGCCCGTCCAGCTCCACAACCACCACAAGCAGGTTGGTCCAGGTGAATACAGCACTGCAGGGAGAAGGACTAGGTCACATTGGTGGGGCATAGGCTTTGGGCACAATGGACATTTGGGAAAGGCACAGAAAGAAGGCAAAGGATGCTGACACATATCTGCTGATGGCACTTGCCTATCTAGCACCACTCACAACCCAGACATCAGGCCAAATACATTCTGTAGGGATATCTGCTCTAATTAAAACTCTTGCTGAGAGGGCAGCACCTCTATAGGGTGCTGGCCCCATATACTGAGGGTGGAGGGTTCGAACCCGGCCCCAGCCAAACCACAACAAAAAAATAGCTGGGCGTTGTGGCAGGCGCCTGGAGTCCCAGCTACTCGGGAGGCTGAGGTAAGAGAATCACCTAAGCCCAAGAGCTGGAGGTTGCTATGACCATACACTCTACTGAAGGCAACAAAGTGAAACTCTGTCTCTAAAACAAACAAGCAAAAAAAACTCTTGCTGAGACGTGATGATGAAAGCTGTCCTCATCACACACTAACACAAGCTCCCCATGAAGTGACTAAACCATGAGCCACAATCATCTAAATTAAGAAATTCTCATCAAAGTGGAAACACTGTGGGACCTGTGCATTTAGGGACAGTCTCTTGGTTTAAAACTCATTAGGGAAAGAAGAAAAAACAAGCAAAACCCAAAGACATCAAGGAATGTTTTGGCACCATGTTCTGTAATATTAGCCCGGGAGAGAGGAACCCACAGGTCTTCTCATGGAGGGCAGGTGGCTGCCAGCACATCCAAGGTGAACAGAATTCATCTAACACAGCACCCAGCTCTGCCAGGAACTAAGGTGACCATGCAGGAGGACTGACACATGACCTGGCAGTCCCTGGGCAGCAGGGCAGAGACTGATGTCTATCTGGGATCTTACCATTCGGCAATGCTCCTGTGAGCTCGGATCACCGATGTCTCGATGTCAATAGGGTGGTACCGCAGACCTCTTAGCTCCAGTGTTTCATCCAGAGACCCGACAACATACAGAGCATCGTGCCGTCCTGTGAGCAGACATGTGCACGTGCTCAGATAGGCTGGGCACCTGGTGAGGGAACCCCCAGCACAGGGAGGGTAGGGTGTGACTCACACATGGCACCCACAGGCCCTGCTGTGGGACTGACAAAGGTGCTGGCTATTAACCTGTGAAGACAATAGTTACCTCCAAGCAGTTACAGCAAATGTATAAAACTATGTGTAAAAATAACATTCATCTCTGGGAATAGAATGGTGTCTACACGGGATTCACAAGCTGTGACTTGATCTGGTCAGCTTGCTGTGCTGCATGGGTCCCTGGGTCACTGGCCATGACTGAGTGGGTCATGGGTGGGGAGGACACTGGAGAGACCAGACTGCAGAGAAGGCTGCTTGGCCAAGGGAGGAACCAGGTGGCTTCAGCACCAACTGCTGCCACTCCCAGCATGTTCTCAGCAGAGGCCAAGGGGCCATGTAAGGGATGTCATGGAGGGAACAATAGCAATTTTCAGAGAAAACCTGTATCAGAGTATCTCTTTTATACCACACAACACAACATGCTATTGTAGCAAGGAATGAAGTGCCATAAGGTAACTGAGGCTCTCACAGAGACTAACAGGCCCTGGCATGAGTAGGGTGGGCTCAAAGGGCAACATCACGGCCCACAACAAGTGTATCCTGTGACTGAGCTCCTTACCTCCGCTGGCATCAGTGAGCTCTGTTCTTCGGAGGAAGCCAAGATAGCCAGTCCTTGCCCAAATGGTTTGGGTGTCTCCAAAACTCAGCCGGGCACTGAAGTGGTCAGCATGAAGGGCCTCCTCCCCGTAGACTGTGTAGTACCCCGTGGCATTGTGGGGGCTGCTCACCCAGATCTGGTGGGGCCCAGGGCACAAGAACATGGGCTTGTTACAAACCACCAAGTACAGATTCTGTCAGAAGACACCCGGCAGGGCAAGAACAGCGCTCAAGGAGATGCTGAACAAAGTGGGACATCACATCTTCTCTCTGACTTTGTGAACTGAGTCAAACAGCAGGCAAAGTTTTCTCCTCAAATAAAGTTTTTCTTCCTTTGACCCAAAAATGACATTTGTCAGACTCTGTCATATGTGATAAGTATGCAGAGATAATTTCACCTTCCTCACATCAAACTACTGTTAATAACTGAGAGCGAGCTATAAGCAAACTAAATGTCCACAACAGAGATTACAGCTACCTACAAGAGTGGGAATGGATAGCCCTTCAGACTCAGGCTGAAATAGAATGAAGTACTGGTAATATAGACAGTGGGCCCAGAGCCCAGGCCGGCACTGGACACACGCTTATGTTCACACCTGTGTTTATGTGTACCCCACACCTGTGTGCATGGGTTTCTGTGTACCACCACATACATGTGTTTTACGTATGCCCCCATACCCATGTGCGTGGGTTTTATGCGTGCTCTCAAACCTGTGTAATTAAGTGCATTTCCATACCCATTTTTATGTAAGCCCTCATACTCACATACATGGGTTTATGTGCACCCCCATATAGACCAAAGGACCACGGTACTCAGAGTGTCCTGGGATGTTCCTAAGAATAGGGCCTAACCAGAGTTGGTTCCCTATGCTTACAGCACCTGGCTCTGAGACGTCCCCACGTGGCAGCTTCCCAAAGAAAAGAAGAGAGCCAGCAGGACTCCTTCCTTGAGTACCTGCACAGACCCTTTGTGGGACACCCTTGCTTTATAGACCTGGGTTCGGCTGGCTGAGGGGAGGGCCCCTCAGTCTATCCACACTGAGAGCGAGCTATAAGCACACTAAATGTCCACAACAGAGATTACGCTCAGATCCACACACAGCATTGGGACCCAGAACACCTTCCTGTTAGGACACTGTAGGACCACCCAGGAGCTACTGGCTCACAAGTTGTCCCACCAAGGTATATCCCGACTGGTTTTATAGCAGAGCTCACCTGGCACTGGGATGTCACAGGACTAGGAATGTGAGCCCTGTGCCCCCACAGTAACGAGAAGCAGAGCGTTCAGAGTATGACCTGCACACAGACCACCACTACTGCCTGTGAGCTGCAGGTACTGCTCGCTCTAGCTACAGCAAGATTTGTATGTATAAATGCAGATGTGTCAACACTGCTGTGTCCTGGATGACCAGGACCCCTCCCACTCCCACCACTGTGTGCTCAGGACAAGGATCCTGCCTTGCTCCCTGGGCCTCCCCTCATGTGGGGGCCCCATCAAGCCCCTCCTCAGCTCCCTATCTATCTGTGCTCCTGGCTCCATGCAGGAGACACTCTTCTTGAGACAAGATCTCCCTCCATTGCCCAGGATAGCGTGTCCCATACCACAGCTCCCCAAAGCCTTGAATTCCTGGGCTCAAAGGGATCCTCCTACCTCAGTGTCTGGTATTGCTGGGACTGTGGGAGCAGAGCCACGTGGCCGGCACAAGAGCCACTCACTCCCCAAGGAGCAGCCATATGCATCTCCCCTCACTGTCCTCAAACCTTAAGGGCTCCCTCTGCTGTGGGGGCAACCCAGGAAAGGGGCAGTTAGTTACACAGCACTCCAAAACCCTACACAGGAGCTAGTCTGAAGCACAATGTACACAGGGTAAAGGGCCTAACAGTGTCTGGTAGATTCCCCAAGACACATGTGACCCCAAAGGGTACAGAATTCCCAAATCTGGGGCAAAAGAGAAACCAGCTAGGGTTCTCTTGTCCCCCCAAAGCATCCAGAGTGCTCACCTCACCCAGGTGTGAGTCTCCCAGGGGCCCTTTGGTCTCCGTGTGTGCGATGATGACCTTCACTCCTGGGAGGATCTGGAAGAGACGAGGACAGCATGTATTGGGGCTATGACAGGGTTGCACCCAGCCCCTCCAGAGGCATGGGTCTGTCAGGTCCAGCAAGCCTCCTGGTTCTTGCGCATGAGTCTGATCCTGAGGAAACTCTTCCCGCCCCTGACTAGAAGGTGATGTAGGACAGTGGAGGCCACTGTCTCGCTCAGCCTCTTGTGTCCTTTTCTGGTGGCCCTCTCTAGGGTCAGTCAGATCCCTCACCTGCACAAGGACTGGCCACTTTTTCTGTGTCTTCAGTTCCCATGGGTGAGGTGGGGTGAGGACAAAGCCCATGACAAGAGGGGACCAGGAGTCAGCAGGAGACAACAGACAGCTAGCACTCTGCCTACTGGGGCCCCCACCCCCTCCCCATGTGGCTGGGCTGAGCCTGGACACCAGAACTCTCTTTCCAGAACACAAATCCAACAGGCCCAAGTGATAGTAAAAGCAGTAAGAAAAGCCCAAACAATGTGGTGCAGACACTTTGGCAGGGCAGAACAAGCACATATAGGAGCTATTATGATGGGTGGCGTGGGAGAAAGATGGCTGTACAGAAAAGCCATGTAGAACACACACAGAGCATATGATCCAGCACAAGGTGCATCTCTCTGTGCTCTGAGAAACACAGGGAAGATGTGTGGCAGCCTCAAATCTCCTTCAGATGTGCTGTCCCAGCAAACTCACCTGCTTCTCAGAGTATCTTTTAGGAGGAGATGAGGGCAGTGGGCACCCCAAGACCTTGGCCCTCCATTCTCTGCTCTCCCTCCACCTGGTTCCAGCCATGACACCTCCCAACCTGTGCTCCAGCTGTGCCATTTGCCCTACATCTAATCCCCACTGCCCTGCAGGAGTCTGCATGATCCTCAGCACATGGCCCAACCCTCTCTGGGAACCTCTCTGCCCTCCTCCAAGGCAGCTGTGGCCACAACACAGAGTAGAATCAAGCCCCATTTCTTGCCTCTGGAGTTATAAAGGGGCCCTGAGGCTGGGGTCAATGCATAGCAGCTGTGGCTGGAGGCCTGTGGTTCCTGGGCCCATGGCAGCTGCCTGAACACACTAAGACTGTGTTACTTCCCATGCTGCATAATCGGGTAGGTGGTTTCCTCCCTCCTTTGACCCTTTCTTTGCTGGTTCTGAGTAAGCTTTCCCCTGGGCCTACTTCTGCAGACCCCTCACAGCAGCTCACAGTTTCACCTGGGCATCCTTGAGCAGTTTCAGGCCCCTGAAAGGCCCGGACAAGGATGGCTTGGCTAGTAAATCCCCACATGGAGTCCAAGACTCCAACTCCTGCCCGAGGCCCTGGTGGGGCCCTGTCCTTGCTGTCATTCTGAACTAGGACATGGGTCTTTCCCATCCCCAGCGCAACACCAAGGCACCAGCTGTGAGTCTGGATGTGTGAATGGGCTGGGCCCCTCCACCCATGGCCTTGACCCCAGAGGCCTAAGGACTCACACTACCCAGTGGGAGCTCCTCAGTTTCTATACCTCAAGCTCTCCCTTTCTTGGTTTTGAGCTCAGATATGATTTAAAAGACTTAACACAACACATTATGTGTCTTAGTAAAGCAAAAGAGGCTTGTAAAGGAGTGCAGCCCACCCCATCCAGAAGCTGGCCCACAGCCCCCTGCCCTTTCAGAGTGATGCCTGAGATGGGGGCTCAGCAGTGTCCTGGAGTGGGCAAGTTGCAGCTCCTACTACCTTTCCAGACTCCATCAGTGGCAGACTGTGCGGAGAGCCCCGTTCCACCAAACGTACCCTAAAATGTAATAAGGGAGAATTTCAGAATAAAATCACTACATGGTAATTTCTAAAAAAAAAATCATGAGGTAAATGGAAATTGATCCTCACTCTAGGGGTTGGGGCTGTGGACGCCAGACCAGTCAGGACACCAGCCTTTCTTTTTTCTTTTTTTTTTTTTTTTTTAAAAACAGAAGCACAGCCATTGTTTTTTTTTTTTTAATTATACAAAAAGGGGAGTGGAAGGGGCAGCTGGGGGACTTAGTCCCAACCCCGACCCTACACTGGCCTGGTGCTGTCTGAGAGGAGGGGATTTGAGATAGATCCGGGAATAGGCTGGATAGAGATGGGGCAGGGCATGAGGCTGGGGGATGCAGAGGTTAGGTAGGAGGCCTCCAGAGGAGGGGTGGGACTGTTGGGTGGCAGGAGGAAGAGTGCAAAGAGACAGAAATAACAGGGGCCAGCTGAGTCAGATGGAGTAGGTTGGGAGTGGGACAATAGGAGAGTGAGGGTAGAGAGGCAGAAATGAGAAGGCTGGGAGGAAGAAGGTGGCAACCCTGGCAAGGGCCCAGGGCAGGAGCCAGGTGAAGAGTGGCTGTTCTTGTCTGTTCCCATCCCCATCTTCAGGCCCTGAAGGGCCTCCCACCCCCAACCTACTGACAGGGGTCTCATGCTGATGTCCTGTTTTCTGTCTTCTGCCTCTTGGGATCTGGTTCACCCCCCTCTTCCGCGGTATGGGCCCTTAGTAATTGTCATTCTCTTCTTCTTCTTCCCCTTAATCCTCCTCTTCTCCATCTCAGCAGTTTCTTCTTCCTCCTTAGCTCCGTTCTCCTCCATCACTTCTTTCTTTCGCTCTTTCCAGGTTGCCTTTTCCTTCACTTCCTTCTTCAGGTCCTTGGCACTCAACTTGGCCACTGCCTCCACGCTTTTCTCCAACATGGTACCAGGGCTGGGGCTGGGGCTGGCGGGGAGCTGGGATCCCCGCCAAGATGGGAGGAGGCGGGGGGCCGCGGCCGGAACCTGATGCAGTGGCAGCCACTTGGCAAACTGGGTCTCTGGAAGAGGCAGCTGAGGCTTGCCGAGTGGGGCCAGGTAGATTTGGAACAGAGACCTGCAGGGTTGTAGCCATCTGAAGAGCGGTGCAGGCAGTGGCTAGCAGATGAGCCTTGGTCCTGGCTTGTAGCCCTGCACCAGCTGCCCTGCCGCCGACCAGCCACGACACCAGCCTTTCAATGACTCAACTGATGTGAGTGCCCTGGGCAGTGGCCCTGGGCCACTGGGAACACTCCAGCAACACCAAGGGTCTCATGGGTCGGTGCCCAGACACACTCTCCGCTTGCTGCGCCGACTCATGTTTCTCCTGGGTCCACCCCAGACCCTGCTGGCCCCTGGCACCCAGTAAGCTGTACTCATTATTTATGTCACACTATAATGTGGCCAGATTTGAGGGTCCAGGATTAGGATCTGAGCTTTAAAGCTGTGAGAGACCCTGAGCACATATCTGAACACAGACCAGCAAGCACACACATGGGCCCCAGCTCACGCTTACTAGTGTGAAAACTAAGATGTCTTAATGCCATCAGGGAAGAAGCGCTATGGCCTTTGTTGGTCTACTTGTCTTCCATGCATCCACTTAAAAAATTGAATGTCACACATCTGGTCAATCTTATCACCCTTCCTGGTTGTGACAGAGAAGTGGATGTTTACTGCAGCCCGGAGAACCTGGAGCAGCACAGCCACAGAGGCCGAGCTTCCCCCCGAGACACACCCACAGCTCTGCTCCTTCCCTCTCAATGCAGATAGGTCTGCCATCTCAGCCAGCTGTCCCTGATGTCTAAGTACCTAGGGGTGGTCAGCTTGCACTTTGTCACTGGGTGAGGACAGAACTGTGTGGGCAGGGATCTCACCTGTCATGGCGCAGTGCTCGCATGTCCACATAGACGGTTGTGGGGTCTGGGCCTGCCGTACCCTGGAAGGAGAGCAGCGGTGGAGCCTCTGGTCAGGGCAGCTCACTCCTCTTCTGTGAGCACAAGTGTCTGTGGGTGATGCCCCGGAGGGTAGCTGCTTTGCTCTCTATAGTAAGTCTGCTCAGGGCTAGGGTCCCTGGGGCAAGGCTGACACTTTCCATCCAAACATTCAGATGACTTGATAATAGCAAACGAAAAATGTTTCAAACACTGAATAAAAACGTCAAATCATACAACTTTATATTTCAGTTGTAACAACTTTCTATTCTCATTGGTCTCTTGCTGTGATGAAAACAACACTACCTTGGGGGGTCATTTCCACTCAGCTGTTGGGCAGGGCCCAGCCTCTCTGTCCAAGTAACTTAATCCTCCAAGGCCTGGGGCACAGCTGAGACCACCTGGACGGGTGGATGACAGCCTTTGCTTCTCCCTTCTGTCTCCCTGATTTCTCAATCTTACATTTGACATTGATTGTCATTAAAGGATGTTATGTGCCATTTTATTAGATAAAGAATGTTGGACATCACTCCCTAAAGATTCCAGACAATATAACCTATGTCTGTCCTGGAAATAAATATTTCTACATCTGAGACAAAACACATCCCTTCATCCCAAGGCAATGCCATAAACATTAATTTTTTTTTGGAAATAGGTTTACTTTAAAATTTGATCCCAGAAGAACTTTTGTAAGATGTCAAATAATAGGCACTGTGGATAAAGAGAGAGCAAGAGAAGTACATATCTGTCCAGAATTCACAAGGAAGCCATGTGAGCTTGTGGGGAGCAGAGGCAGCAAGAGGGTTGGGGTCGTACCTGCTCAGCCAGCTTTCCCAGCCTGTTGGGCTGACAGAGGCAGAGTGGGACAGGGAGAAGACAGCCACAGGAAACACAAAAGAAGGCAACAGGCACGGGAGAAACAAGGAGCAAACGTGAATATCCCATGAACATTTCTGCACTCTCACGCGCATCTATGTGTCAACAAACAGAATGGAGGCCTCCCAGTAGCTATTGTGGGTGCAGGGGCTCTCACACACAAAGCAGACAGAGGGTCTCCACTCATAGCCACCAACTAACCCACACCAGCAGGAAAGGACATTGAGAGAGGTCCTACCCAAGCTCCTCTGCTCCCTGACAAGGAGGTTAGGTTTTCTAAGCTGAGAGGACATCAGCAGGACGCCGACCAGTCCTGCACGTGCTGCTACCACAGGGCACACAGGCAAGGCACTGATCTGGGCAGGTTGACCCTGCTCTTCCCTGCCACTTTATGTGATGTGGGTGAGCAAGGCAATTGATGTGTGGGGTGTCTAATGAGCTATTTGGTTTTCAGATGCTTGTAGAAATGAAATAATTATAGTAGTACAAAATATGAAGAAGTGGTAAACAGCATTGCAGTCAGCTGCTGGATTTATGAAACTGCTTTCTTTTAAAAAGTAAAATACCTTAAAGTTTCAAAAACAAATCAGTCAATACAAAGTATCACATTCATCATTCATCAATATTTCAACTTAAAATTGCTAGATGTCTTAAAATAGTAAATTCAATCTTGCTTTAAAAAATTAGTTGCCTATTTTACCCAAATTAGAGATTTTTAGAGGTAAGATATTAATCATTATTCAAAAAGTTTTTTTAAACAAATAAGCCTCTGTTCATCAACAAAAATAGAAGCAAGCTTTTCAAAGGAAACCCTCACACTCTCTAAGCTGCACAGAAAGGACAGGCCGAGGCTCAGGCACAGCAGAAGACAGAGGACAGACCAGGCAGGCCCTGGAGAACTCCCTCACCTGCAGGCAGATGGCCACGTTGACCCTGCACCCGAATGTGGTGCTCACAGCGCGTGCAGGCAGGCCCAGGTCCTTGAACAGCTTGGAGAAGGACTGAGTAAGTGCGATCCTGGGCCGTTCCTCGGCCACCACCATGCATGTGCGCACACACGACAGGTTCACCCCCTTCATCTGCCAGGGGAGTGAGAGTCAGGCCTACAGAACTTGAGGCTCTGCATGGGGCCCACTAGAGAGCACCCACTAGAGAATCACTCTGCCTGCCTCCACTCCAGTACTCGAAGGTATGCATCTGATCCAAGCCCCACAACTGCCCTCTGAAGCTGCTAGACCTCTTCCTAGCCCCAGGCCCTCAGTGCCCCTTCCTCTTAAGGGGCCAGAAACCCAAAGCCAGGTTGGCTCTGGAGGAGGGGAGGATTAGGAAGGAGGAGGAGAGGGAAGCAGAAGGGGAGGGGAGGAGAAATTAGAGAAGAGGGAAGAGGGGAGAGGAGAGAGGAGGAGGAGAAGAGTGCGTACACCAGGCCCAGCACAGGGAAGATCTTATGAGTCCAGTTTGGTTTGCTCCTTAAGTTCCAGGGTCTGAAAACTTACCCTCAGGATGCCCGTCTGTGTGCCCAGCCCCCGGGTGCACATCTCCATCACAGAATAGGAACAGAAGGTGACTCGGGCCCTGTACTGGCTGACAGCTGACAGCCATAGAGACACGTTGCTCTCAAGCTCCAATGGAGGCACCAATACCGACTGGTGTCCCGAGTAGACACTGTGAGAAGGGAAGGCCTGCCCGTTGCTACCTGCCTAACCAAAACTCTGGGAAAAACCCCACTGTTCCCTTCCTCAAGGACACTTCTTTCCCAGTCAGGAAAAAAGCACGATTCTGTTCTCACATCAAGCGGAATTCAGAAGAAAACACCCTGGGGAGTGGAGGTACAAGTCGGCAGGCACAGGTCCTGGCCTGTGCCCCAGACTCTCCAGAGGGACCGGCAATGCCATCATGGGGCATTCTGCTTCCAGAGATGGATCACCACTTCCCAGCATTTGAAGGAATCAAGCAGATTCTTCCCAATTATCAATAATGGATAGTGTTTATATTTAATGAAAAATATATTTTTATTCTTTTACTCAATTTCAGACTCTGATTTCAACCTACCTCATCCCCCAGCAAAACCACTCACATGAGTCCCTCCAGCTTCCTGGCACTTGGGAAAAGGGCTCCAGAGGTTCAAGGTTCTGGAAAGCCCCCACCCACCATAGCCCCAGCTCTAGACAGGCAGGGCCCACGCTCACCTGCACAGACACCACAGAGCAAAGCCAAGTCCACAGTAGGGGTCCAGGCAGATGGCAATCTGCCTTGAAGGGTACAGCTCACACTGTAGTTTTATGGAGCGGCACAGGGCACTGGTGGCTGCATGTGACATCTTAGGAGTAAGATAAGGGTCTGTTCAGTGATGTTCAGGAAGAAAGAGGGTTTGAGACATTTGTGGTAGCTCCAAACTATCAAACACTATCATCACATTCTTAAAAGAAGGTTGGCTGAAATTCTCATGTAATCTATATAATACCCAGAAAATACCTCACTAAAAACTTTTTTTTAGAAGACAGAGTCTCACTTTGTAGCCCTCATTAGTGCCATGGCATCAGAGCTCACAGCAACCTCAAACTCTTGGGCTCAAGTGATCCTCTTGCCTCAGCCACTCAAGTAGCTGGGACTATAGGTGTCCACCATAATACCCAGCTATTTTTTGAGGTGTGGTCTCACTCTTGCTCAGGCTGGTCTTAAACTCCTGAGCTCAATCCATCCACTTGCATCAGCCTCCCAGAGTGCTGGGATTACAGATGTGAGTCACCACACCTGGCTTCCCACTAAAAACTTTTGAAACAAAATTTTATGATAGCAAGAAATTTTAACAGTGCTATTGGCTCCTAGGTAAGGAAACAGACTAATCAAAGCCACCTGTTCCTGGAAGCCAGTCATAGATTAGACAGTTTGGTTATTACCATTAAGCATCAAAATTCAAAATATGTAGTACTCTCAGGCTAATCACACCTGAGGGGGCTACTGCTATTTAACACAAACTTTAAGAAGCAGTATTACTGCTTGGTGCTCTGGGTAAGGAATAGGATCTGCTTAGATCTGCATAGACATCCCTCCTGTCCTGTGTCCCAGAGGCTGACCCAAATGGAAGCCCTGCTCATAGGACCCACCTTCACGCCTGCCAAGATCCCTGTGGTCGACACACTGAAGTCCAAGTACGCCAGCACATCTGGGGAGGGGGGTCTGAAAATGCTAGCTACCTTCTTTTTCGGTATATCATCTGTTAAACAGGAGACAGTGGTGATACTAGGACTCTGGCATGTATTCTGACAAGGTAAAAGACCTGGGGTAGACAAGATGTACACTCAGGGAGTCCTGAAGACCCAAGTGAGGCTGTGTGTACGTGGAAAGATGATCCTAATCTTTAAGGAAATGCCGCCAGCACAGACCCACCAAGACCACATTGAGCTTGTAGGGACAGAATGGTGGGTGAGGACAGGTATAGGCTGGGAGGGCTGCACAAGAAGTTCATTTATTGATATGGGAGAAAGCTGAGAGCATGGAGATCTGCCTCAAAGTCACAGAACCTACACAGAGCCACACCAGACGCCACTGCTGTCCCAGAGTGAAAGTGGATACAGGTCCAGACAGGACAGATGCCGCTCCCCTAGGGGGCCTGAAGGCTGCCAATTGCCTCGCACACCAGCTGCCCTGACCCCACCTAATCCAGGGACTGGGATCCATGGGATGGCTTAGCCCCTGGCTGAGATGGTCTCATTAAGCTGAGCCAAGGCTGAGGGAACCAGGGAGCTGTCAGCCCACAGTACTTCACAGCGCATGGCAACATTCACTGGAGATGGTGGGGGCCATCTCCAGTGAATGGAGGCTTTGCCCCTGAGAGAGCAGCAGAGAGCTGCAAAAGAGGGCCTACTCCTATCTCAGCAGGAGAGGCAGTGAGGGGAGGGCAGTCTGTGGTCTGCACTACTGGGTACAGGCACTACCCTGGCCTAGAGTGGAGAAAGGAATTTGCAGAGGCCGTGGTAGACGGAACACTGGCCTCCAACACTCACTCCCACTGTCACGTAGGAAGTACTGACATCTGATTTCTCTGGACTCTGCTGGGAAGACCCAAGGATCCCAGGACACCCGACCTGCCCACTAGGCCTGAAGTGGCCCTGTCACTCCTTACTGGGGCTGCTCTTGCTTACCACTTATATTGAGACCAGCAATGCAATACCTATGACAAAGAGTAGGAAAGGCTCCTCCAGTGGGCCTGGAGAAGATATACACCTGTGTCCAGAATGGTTGGCCATGTTCTGACGTCTACTGCAGCAGCAGCTTCCTTAGACCGGAGCAGCCGTGTGACAGCTTGAGTGGTGAGCACACATGCGGACTTGCTGACCTGGCAGGGCAGAGGTGGAGTGAGCATGGCCTTCCCAAGGGGTGCAGCCCTAGGGAGTCCGCCCGCCTGTGCGCACCTCCACGATCATCTTGACGGTGGGGAGAGTTGTGCTGAGATTCTGCGGATGCGGGGGCCGTACTGTGACTGGCACACAACCACAGTACAGGCAGCCATAGAAGGCAGCGATGAGGTCCACGCCTGCGGAGATACAGGCTGTCACTGCTGGCATCTGACCTACACGTGTCCACTGAGACCTGCAGAGTCTGTCGGCTTTCTGGATGGTGCAGCTGCAACTGGCTCCACACTGGTGCTCAAGGTGGGGCGAGAATACCACAGAGCATGGCACATGACAATGGCCCAGGGCCAGTGCCACACAGGGCTCCCTAGAGACCCATGGGATACCGTCTGCAATATAGGCTGCTGCAGAAGGTGCTGGGCACCCATAGAGGCCGCTCAGAAGAAAATGGGAGGTCCGCAGGCCGCCTACCAGGACCCAACCACAGGACTGTTCTTCTAGTTCTCCATAGGTTAAAAAACCTCCATAGTTAAAAATTGGGAGTAAAATCGTACCAGGCTCACAAATTGGTTTTTGTTGGGCTTGGTATCTCATGCCTATAATCCCAGCACTCTGGGAGGTCAAGGTCAGAGGATCACTTGAGGCCAGGAATTCCAGACCAGCCTCAGCAAGGGCAAGAACCTCATCTCTAGTAAAAAATAATATATAACTAGCTACTCGGGAGGCTGAGGCAGGAGGATCACTGAGCCTACCAGTTTGAAGTTGCTGTAAGCTATGATGCCATGGCACTCCAGGCTGGGCAACAGAGTGAAACTCTGCGTCATAAAACCAAATACCAAAAAACAAAACAAAGAATCTGCTTCGTGGAACTGAGTGGAGGTCCCTGGGTATGGTCCTCCTGTCCCTAGGCCCCCAGTGTCTGCAGAGCTCTTCCTAACCCTAAGCCACCACCTCTTTGAGAACTGGATGAAAGTCCTAGAACCCCCCACCCCCTGCCCCCAACTCCCTGACCCTGACCAGTGCACATGTGCAAACCTGTCCTCCACCTGTGAAATTCAGGGTCTATATCCCATGATTACACTCTCCAGCTGCTAAGTGTTTCAACTGTAGATGTAGAACTCTGACATGGATTTTTTCTGATTATAGTATTTTACCAGTATTGAAAACTAACCAAAAGCAGACAGTTGCATCTGTCCTATATCTCACACAGCATTGCATCTGCTCTGTGTCATTTCTTCCTCTGTGCTTCCTTTGACCCAGTGTCTGAAGTAGCTCTCCCAGCCCACCCCTCCCTAAGAGCATCTGCCCAAGCACCACCACCCGCCCATACTGTAGGAAATGCTCCCAAACTCCCAGGCCGAGTTCAGCCAGCTCTGCTGTGGCTCGTGTGGACAGCAAGAGGCAGAAAGCTCTAGCCCGGCTGTGCTGCAACTCACAGAGTCTCTGCCATCTCTCAAAGTCAGGGTGATGTCAGACTTAGATGAGGGGCTGCATAAAGCACCAGATATGTGCTTGGGACACATGAACAATAGGAATTATCACCATCTCTGGAGAAAAATTACCTCACATTACAGGGTCTGGGCAGAGTAGAAGCTCTAGAGTATCCAAATTACTGTATGCCTATACCAAGAAACAAGCTGAGCCACCACCCTTCCCAAGAGAAGACTACGTGACTGCAAGGGACATGTACATCCCATGGCAAACCCCAGGAAGACCCTCCATGGAGGAGGTGCTAGGGCAGTGCCACAGGAGGACCTGGAAAGGAGGACGGTTCATGCTGAAGCCTGAAGAAGTGACACAAAAGACCTCGCAAGAAAGATGTCAGCACAAGAGTAAAATCAGGTGAGGACAACTGAAAAGATTCGAGAGGCAGGGGCAGGTCCACAAGTAAGGCAGGTTCCAGAAACAGAGCAGGAGAAAGACACTTTGCTGAGATGCAGATGAGAGTATAGAGATTAAATGGATAAGAAAATGATAGAAGACTCACACCAAGGCATAGCCCAGGAAGAGTCCTAACCTCTGAAGCAAAAAGAAAAATCGATGTTTCTAGGCAAAACAGCAACAAACTTACAGGAAAAGAGGCTGGCATTATCACCTACAAAAAGCTTCTGTGCAGGCACCTAAGACTCCCCCGCACAGGGAGGCAGACTCCCAAGTGCCATGCCTGCCAGCTCACACAGTACAGCCTCCTGATCCAAACACTCACCAGACCTTTGTTTTTTTTTAGACAGAATTTCACTATGTCACCCTGGGCAGAGGGGCCATGGCATCACAGCTCACAACAACTTCAAACTCTTGGACTTAAGCAATTCTCTTGCCTCAGCTTCCCAAGTAGCTGGGACTACAGGCACCCACCACAAAGCCTGGCTATTTTTTTGTTTTTGTTGTAGTTGTCAGTTGTTTAGCAGGCCCGAACCAGGTTCGAACCTGCCAGCCCTAGTGCTATGTGGCCAGCACCCTAACCACTGAGCTATGGGTGCTGAGCCTCACTAGGGATGGGGCCAAGGCTTCCACAGCCTACTGAACATGAGCTGAAGGGGGCAGGCATGTGCAGAGAGAAGGCAGGTGCTAAGTTTAGTTTTGGAAGGCTGAGGAGGGAACATCTCAGGTAGCTGCATACAAAGAAGTGGTGATGGACAGCCTGGCGCTGCACTTACCTGGGGGATAGACCAGAGCCACGTGGTCGCCAACGTTCAGTCTTCCCTTCTCCATCAGAGCTGCAGCCACTCTTTCAGCTCTTTTGTGCAGCTGGGCACAGGTTGCAGTGCTGGTGACCGTACCCTAGGAGAGCAATCAAGTCAGTGTGCTGAGGTATGCAGACAAGCCTTTGCCTTGGACCTGGGCAAACAACACGTGCAGCCCACTGCAGCCCACATGCCTGTGACTAGGGGTCAGGATACCATCCCGATCCTGGTGGGCAGCTGGTCTTTTCCAGTCATCTGCACCCTCTCCCGTGCAGTGGAGGGCTGAATCTGAGAGCTGGAGTATAGGCACTCTGCAAATCTGGGACAAAGCCAAAACACCCGATTTGCATAATATTAAGAATAATGTTATAGATATCCAGGTACTTTTTTTTTAAGAGACAGAGTCTCACTCTATCACTCTTAGTAGAGTACCATGGCACCACAGCTCCCAGCAACCTCCAACTCCTGGGCCCAGGTGATTCTCTTGCCTCTGCCTCCTGAGTAGTTGGGACAGGCAGTTGCCAGAACACCCAGCTACTTTTTTTGTTGCAGTTTGGCCGAGGCCAGGTTCAAACCCACCACCCTCAGTATATGGGGCCAGAGCCCCACCCACAGAACCACAGGTACTGCCCAAGGTACTCTTTATCTATTAATATTTTACCATATTGTTACAATTTCCCTTTTGTAAAATACATCATCATTGTGCTTAAAGCTACTTGAAAACCACCCCCAAAGTCCATCCCCTTTCTCCAGAAGTAGCCACTGTCCTGTATATAAATACATGTAGGACAATAAGCAAATATAAACATAACATGCACCAAGCTAAGATCTATGCTGTTCTGCAACTTCCCTCTCAGGTGCCCCCAAGTCTCCTCCATGGCTGAATCAGCTCCTGAGGGATGTCTGTATTGTGTGAGTAAATTAGTGCAAACGGAAAAATCTTGTAGCCCCTCCCTCCACTCAGTGGACTCAGAGCCTGAGTCCTGTCCCCAGGACATACTAGGGTGCTGAAGTCCTCAGCCTCCTGACCCCAATGCCAGGCTGCACAGCTTCTTAAGAGAGTAGAAACGGCAACTCAGGCAACTCAGTCTAATAACCACAAAACTGGAGGATAGGTTAGTGTCATATCTGGGCTGGTGGCCTCTACTGAAGGCAGACAATAGGAGAGAGAGACCAGTGGACACACCTGAGTGTTGTGCACAGGCACAAGGGCCAGGAAGATCCTGAGAGTCCAAATCCTGGAGCCTTGCCAGGCCCTGTGAGTCAGGTACTTAGAGCCCCCATTTCCCTAGATCCTGCTGCACCCTGGGGGAAACCCAGCACCCCCAGCCTCATGTGCCATGCTGGCTTCATCTCCTGTCTTGAGCCCACCAGGCATCACTGCCTCAGAGCCCCTCCTCACACCCTGGGTCGCATTCTTTCTCTGCTGATCTCGAGGCCCTCAGCCTGAGCTGGTTAACCTTGGTTGATTGGTAATCACTGGCTGTCTGCAGACTTTAGTACTTAATCGTGAAATGAATGTTATTGAACACTGTTCTAGAGGTTGCCAGTAAGCCAGTGAACAGGAAAGACAGTCTCCTCAGAACTTGTTTTCTAGCAAAGATGAGTTATTTTGAAGGTCCTGAGAGCAGGTGCTCTTTTTATCTCACATAACACTGTGTGCATAGTAGGCATCAATCAATATTTTAGAATGAATGGGCAGCTCTGGAAGCTAGATTAACATTTTCTAAGCACATGGTGAGTCACGCTTTACTGTGCCAAAGTGCAGAAGTCCTTACATCCTGTACAATATGTGCAACAGGGAGTCTTTCTACACTTTTATTCTTCTTTGTTTTCGTATTTTGTATTCCTGCTCATAACATGGATGTGAGAATTACAGCTTCTCCTTTACGTCCTAAATGCTCCTGATATAGTATAATGTACATCAATAGGTATTCAAAATACATGTGAGTGAATTTCTAAATCATCAGCAGGATTCAGAAAATAAGTAGTATTTATCATTTTAAAGCTATAAAATACAGATATTCTAAATGCCTAATTTTTACAAAATAAACATTTTATTTTTAGCTCACAAACTTAGAAGTATTTACATGTGTATAGCTCATAATTTGAAAAGATGGAGCTGAAGAGAATTTTCCTGCTAAATACAAAATCAAAAGAAATACGACTGTATGAATTGTACAGAAAGCCAGGGTTCTACAAAGAAAAGGGTAGGCAGAGAGAACTTGCCAGACAGTCTGCAGACACGCTATCTCTGAAGCAAACATACTGGGATGCTAAAGTTACACACTGGACAATGATGGATATCCTCACCTTGGCATTGAGCAGCAGAAACAGTGGGTGGTCAGGAGTGGTGTGTGCCCGCCACTGCAGCACGTCAGCCAGGAACAGGGACTGTGTGGGAAGGCAGTGGTCACTAGAAGCACCATGTGGAGTCTTGCCACCCCCCTCCAGGAACCAGCTGTTACCTTCCGAGCCTGCTCGCTGTCCTCCAGGTGAGCAAGCTCCCTCCCTGAGGCCTGCGCAATCCTCTTCCCAGCAACCAGGTTCCCAACGATCATTGAGGCTGGTCCCACCTCTAGAGACGGAGAATTCTGAATAAGCTGATAACTTCAAACATTTAGTCATCATGTGACCTCATTTTCACCACACCTTTTATTTTGAAAACCTACCTGAACCTTCTACTAAGACACAAGAGCAACACAGTTTATGTTAAATGACAAAGAATTTCTCTCTTAAATATGAACTACTAAATAGGTGACAGACATCTTGGGGGATATGATTTGGCTTCAGTCATAGACAAATGCGTAATATATGTCACTGTTTTACCATACATTATGTATAAATCAGAAAATTAAATTTTCCTGGTGGAAATGTATTCAGTGATATTTTACGTGTTTGATAATTAGCAAAAGAAAAGTTAGCAGGTACTAAAAATCTATACAGCTAAAGGAATGAAAACTGCGCATATTAGTTAGGTCAGTCTTTAAAATTAACTTTAAATGTGTAAAGTCAGGGACAGGAAAACTGACCATTTGTTAAGAGACTTCCAAGGTCTGTGACAGTTCCCAGGGCCTAAATGAGCCATTGGCTTCTGAGGACAGGCATGGCCACTCTGGCAGAGTGGCCCACAGAGGCTTTGTAGGTCCCAGAGCTCCAAGTCTGCTTTAAGCCAAAGGTAAGATACTGTCCCTGAATGTCTCTGAATTTATCATTAAAACTGGTTCCTAACCAGCAGTGGAAACCACCATACAGGTGAAATGGTAAAGTTCTCTCATTCATGGCTCTGTCCCCAGAATTCAGGAGGCAGCTACCACACTGGTGTGTGCACTCACTCCAGACCCAGTCCTGAAGACATGGGCAGTTACTTCTGTAGTGCCTGTAGGGTTGCACCCAGACCCCACTTAGTTTGATGACTGGAGAGACTGACCTGGTTGTTTCTGACGAGGTTTGGGAAGGTTGGTAACACAAGTGTGTGGGCACATCAGCACATTACATGGGTGCAGCGTCCCTTCCAAAAAGCGCTGTTTGGTCTCAGAAATGTGAATCCCTCCGAGAGGAGCCTTGGGCAAGGTGTTGGCAGGAACCAGGGCCAGACAGTACACGCCCACCTGGTGGATGCTGTCCACAGCCTGGAAGGGGAAGGCCTGCTGAGCATCTGCTGCTACCTGGGGCAGCTGAGGCACTAGGAGGCCTGGCACTGCAGGGAAGCACTGGCACCCAGAGACCTGAGGTGGAGGGACCTCAAGATATCCTGTTAGGTGAGGAGAAGGAGAAAGGCCATGTGCTGCTTCCTACTGTTTAACTCAGAAAGGGGAGACGCACACATGTATGTAAACCTGTGCCCGGGGAGCAGAACAAGGGCTCCCAGTGGCTGGGGGCAAGGGGAAGATGGCAGTAAAAGCTCTAAAGCCTCAATTAGACAGGAGGACTAAGGACTTTTCTTTGAGCTGTATTGCATAGACTAATATAGTAAAGAGTAATGTATTGTACATTACTAAATTACTGAGAATAAATTTCAAATGTTGCCACAAAAAATAAGCATTTGAGGTGATGGATACATTAGCTTCATTTCATTATTCCACAATGTGTTGATACATCACAATGTCACTCTGTATCCCCTAAAAATATACCACTATAATATGTCAATTTACAATTTTTTAAACTGCAATAAAAATAAAACAAGCTGGAGACGGAGCAACTATAGCACTCTGCCCTCAGTGGAACAGGGGTACCACATATGCCAACCAGTGGGGCAGAGGCCCATCTGGACCGCAGGCCACACTGCACCAACCTGTAGCACGCGGCTCATCCACTGGAAGCTGTCCTCCTCAGAGGCATCAGGCCGCTGCTCGGCTACCAGGACAACACGGTCATCACGCAGCACAGTCACAGAGAACACAGCGATCCTGCAGGGAGAGACAGCAAAAATGGCCAGGCAGCAGAAGGCCAAGAGAGACACAGACACATTCTTTAAACAGACTTCACCCGCTATTGAGTTTTCCTTACTTTCGTATACTGCATTACACTTCCTGAATTTATTTCTCTTAGTATCTTGACTGTGTTTCAGACTAGATCTTTTTGTTACAAAACTACTGATATTTATATGCCTGAAAATTTTTTTTCAATTACTGTGCAATCTGTATGACTATAATACTGAGCTAAACTTTAAAAACTTAAAAGACGTTACTGTACTGTCATCATGCACAGCCCCACCTTGGGGCAGACTGAGGTGTTCTGCTTGGCTGCTCTGTCATGTACTGTGAATGCTGATAAACTTTACATGCCATGGGGCCCTCTGTGGACCTGTCCCCATACAGAGAACTTCCATCTCCTGCTTCCTCAGACTCTCCCTCCTCACCCCTAGCCCACCCCCGAACCTGCTGTCTGGATGCCCCCTTCTCTCCTGTCTCTTAACTCATTCTCTTAAGATTCCTATTTATTTACTTCTACGGTAGTTCCTTAACCCAACTTTCTACCTTCCCAATTTGTTCTCCAGCTGTATCCATCCTTTCTTTTTTTTTTTTTTTTGAGATGGAGCCTCAAGCTATCCCCCTGGGTAGAGTGCCATGGCATCACAGCTCATAGCAACCTCCAACTCCTGGGCTCAAGCGAGTCTCCTGCCTCCGCCTCCCAAGTAGCTGGGACCACA